>VALG01011613.1:0-30266 GCA_009835305.1 Ipomoea purpurea
TAGAATTAGCGAATACAGTATGTTAAATGATGGCTTTGATTTCAAGAATAATAAAGTCGGCAGGACACTGTCGTTGTAAATATATACACTGATTAACACAGAGCAGCTAGCCGTTCAAAGGCGTAGTCCCAATATTGTTGCGGGACCTTTGGCCTTCAGCAAGTAGAGCTAGTTTGTTCGACTATATGCCTGTTTCGGCGCTCACTTTTCCGTTTTTGTTCATGTGTATAAGCACAGGGATTGGCGATGATTCTATGCCTAAGGATTGAAAAAATAGTGTGGAGTTTACGGTATTCAACCCTAGATCGGATTGGATAGAATATTTGATAGAGAGCGAAAACTGGCGCTCTAACCACCACACACGGAATGATCGAAATATTTTATATATGTCAGATTTTAATAATGGGTAAAAAACAGCCAAAAATCTGGAATAGTCAACTACAAATAGACAAAAATAACGAAAACCGCTATAGATAGTTCAGGGGAGAGACCCCAAATGTCTGTAAAAATAAATCTAGTACATTTTCACTAGAATGGGATACACTATCTAGTTTAAACCGAGACGACTTGCCAAGATGACACGATGCACAAGATTCAGGGGGCGCGTGTTTATTGACCGTGACGGGACAGCTTTGCAGGAATTTATTTAATACTTGTTTATGCGGGTGACCAAGTCTGTTGTGCCAAATAGTGGGAGTGGCACGAGAACTGACGAGCGCATATTGTACGTAGTGGTGAGCACCGGCGAGGGAGTTGCCGGCTGCCGGTGATGCACCATCGGAGGCTGTGCGATCAGAGCTGTGCGACGACATGGCCGATTGAGTTGCGGGAATGGAGGGGGAAATATGCGGTGGAGGTTGGAGAGAGATCGAAAACCCAGTCTGATACCAGTTTGGAAAAGGCTTTCGTTAATGAATTACGTAACAACAGGATTACATAAGTATATCTAACTCTAACTAATCCTAACAATAAGATTACACTAAGTCAACCTATCTAAGCCACAAAATATAACTATAGCATACAAAATTATAATAATAATAATAATAATAATATAATAATAATAATAATAATAATAATATAATAATAATAATAATAATATAATAATAATAATTGTAACTTCGAGACCCAGCTTACTGCTCTGCTAGCAATAGTAAACACATAACCCATGGTGGATTTACTACAATCAAGATTACTTGCATAATCTGAATCAACATAGCCTTTAATAATAAAGTCTGATCCTCCATAACACAATGCAATATTTGAGGTACCCTTCATATATCTAAGGATCCTCTTCACAGAATCCAATGCTCTCTACCAGGATTTTCAATGTATCGACGGACTACTCCCACTGCTTTTGCAATGTCTGGTCTAGTACAGATCATTAGCAAACATTAAACTGCACACTGCTGATGCATACGGTACTCGAGACATTTCCATCCTCTGCTTCGTTGCTAGGACTCATACTTGAGGATAACTTAAAATTAATAGAAAGAGGGGTAGAAATTGGCTTACAATCTTGCATGTTGAAGTGCCGCAAGATTTTCTTCAGATAATTCTGCTGAGAGAGCCAAATCTTCTTATTATTTCTGTCTCGGTGAATTTGCATCCCTAGAATCTTGTTTGCTGGTCCCAAGTCCTTCATTTCAAATTCCCTAGCCAGTTGAGCCTTCATCTCCGTGATACGATCATTGTTGGGGCCTACTACCAACATCTCGTCAACATACAACAGCAAAACGATAAACTGATTATCATCAAATCTCTTGCAATACGCAAAAGGATATGCATTAAATCTGTTGTATCCAAGGCTCAAAATGAATGAATTAAATTTCTTATACTAACATCTCGGTGCATGTTTGTGACAGTATAGAGATTTGTTCAACCTACAAACCAAGTTATCTTTTCCTTCTTCTTCAAAACCTTCTGGTTGGAGTATATAAATCTCTTCTTCAAGTTCTCCATGTAGAAATGCAGTTTTCACATTCAACTGCTTAAGATACAAGTCAAACACATCACATATCGCTAAGACTGCTCGAATTGTTGTAAGTCGTACAACAGGAGAAAATATCTCGTTGAAATCAATGCAACTCCTTCTTTCTGAGCAAATCCTTTCACAACTAATCGAGCACGATATCGTTCCACTTGATTATTGTTATCTTGTTTGATCTTATAGACCCATTTATTTCCAATAACCTTCCCTCCTTGTGGTAATGGGACAAGTTCTCGTGTTTTATTCTTATGGAGAGCTTCAATTCCTTCTTGCATTGCTGTCATCCACAAAGATGTATCTGGACCTTTCATTGCCTCATGGTAAGTTAATGGCTCACCATCTTAGACAGTACACAACATTTCCCTCCATAGAAAATCTTAGTGTCAAGCTGGTTGTCTCCTCTCCCGAGTTGATCCTCAAACTTTTGAAGTTGAAGACTTAGCTTGATCTTGTTCATCATGCTCTATTGTTGCTTAAGGGGAAACTGGAATTTCTTCTTCCTCCCTTCCCTTAACTTGTACTGTAGTTGTCACTGGTTTTTCCTTTCCAATGCTTTCACTTTCTTGTACCTTGTCTTCTACAAATACAACATCCCTGCTGATGATAACCTTGTGGACAGTGGGATCCCACAAGCGATACCCCTTCACTCCATCAGCATACCCCAAGAAAACACATTTTCTTGATTTTGGATCAAGTTTTGATGTTTCTTGAGTGTTGAATATCACATATGCTGGACTCCCAAATGTATGTAAGTGAGAATAACTAGATGGCTTACCAGTCCACATTTCCATTGGCGTTTTTAGATCAATTGTGGTTTATGGTGACTGATTGTCACGTAACAGGCGGTTTTGATTGCTTCACCCCAAAATGAATTTGCCAAACTTGCAGTCTTCAACATTGCCCTTGTTCTTTCCAATAAGGTTATGTCATCCGCTTTGCCACTCTATTTTGTTGTGGAGTATACGCCACCGTGAACTGTCATTTGATACCTTCTTGTAGACATAATTTATCAAATGCATCACTAGTAATATTCTCCTCCATTATCCGACCTCAAACACTTGATCCTTCTCTCGGATTCAAGTTCTACACGTGCTTTGAAGATTTTAAAAACTTCAAATACACCCGCCTTTCGCTTGATTGGATACACCCAACATCTCCTGGAGTAGTCATCGATGAATGATACAAAATACTTCGCACCTCCTAGGGATATAACTGGTGCTTGCCAAACATCAAAGTGGATTAGCTCTAAGATAGCCTTGCTTCTTGCTTTAGAGCTCTCGAACTTCAATCTATGCTGCTTACTTGTAACACAATGCCCACAAAAAGGTAATGAAACCTTTGTTAGCCCTGGAAGAAGATGTTGATCAGCAAGAATCATTAGACCTCGTTCCGACATGTGGCCAAGTTTTTGATGCCACATCATCATTGATTCCTCTATAAGATTGTCTGATGCAACAACTGTTTCTCCTTGTAGTTGTGTTTCCCCTTTAAGCATGTATAGATTAGCTGCTATCTTTTTCAGCTTTCATCACAACAAACGCGCCCTTGGTTACTTTGATGATCCCATCTTGAATGTGAATTTTACATTCACCGCTATCTAATTGTCCTAGAGATAATATATTTTTCTTAGGCCTTTCACGTGTCGTACATCTTGGATAATGCGAACCGTACCATCAAACATTTTTATTTAGTTTAATAGTACCAATACCGGCAATCTCTAAGGCATGATTATCTCCCATGAACACTGATCCTCTAGAGACAGGTTCATATTCATGAACCATTCTTTCCATGAGGTCATATTCCATGTTGCTCTCGAGTCCATGAGTCAGACATCAGCTAAACTTTTCATGCGTTCAACAATTGTTGCTGCTTCACCAAATAAAACTTCGCATCTATCCGATGTACTCACAACACATCCATGAGCATTTGATGTCTTGGAATTTTTGCCTTTGGGCCCCATCCTTCTTGAGCTACCAACACTCAGTATTTTAGTGTCCATTTTGCCACAATGATAAAAAACATTTGACATTCTTCTTATCCCTTAACTTTGATCTACCTCGGTTGTGACTCCCACTAGAGCCAGACTTCGCTGATCTTCCTTTTGTCACTGTCAACGCCTGAGATTGTTGTGAGATTCCAACTTTGTCTTCTTTGTTTTTGCGTCGACTTTCTTCTTCAAGAACCACAGCTGCAATATCATCAAAGACAGGTACCTCGTTGTTGTTGACTAGATTGATAATGAGTTGATCATATGAATCCGGTAGACTTTTGGAGTAAGATTCAAACACGTTCATTCACTTCTATTTTATAACTCAACGCCGAGAGTTGTGAAAATAGAGTGTTGAGAGTGTTGATGTGCTCAGTTACTGAGGATGTCACCATCACCGTGAGAGTGTATAGCTTCCTTTTCAAGAAGATCTGTTGTGCAATGATTTGGCCTCATACAAATTTACGAGAGTATCCCATACCTCTTTTGCTTCAGTTTTCTCTTTCGTTATATTTAGACTTCTTCTAGCTTATTGTTTAATTAAATTTCTTTGTAATTTATTATTAAATTATCATTCAACTTGGACAAATATTTGTTACGATCGATATGGTTCAATATTGAGAATATTTCTAGTGTAAGATTTAAAATAAATCATACACAGAATAAGGCAATTTGAAAAATAATTTTCTGTATTGGTAAAAAGATATTACAATAGGAATTACAAATATAAATCTCTATCCGTATTTTTGCTATGCTAAAGAATGGATCGAATGGGATGGGATGAAATGAATGAAGAGATGTTGCCTATTTATAGCAACCCATGTGCCTAGAGATTTCCAAGCATTTAATGCATCATTACATGCAATTCTTCTCCCGCAAGCAAAAAAACCTTTTTTTTTTTTTTCCTTTTTTGAAATAGCAAGCAAAAAATCTTAGTCCAAACTTTTTCCTTTAAACCTTTAACCCAAGCTTTTCTCCTTTACTCAAATCTCTGCCCAAGCATTTCCCTTTACTCAAATCTCTGCCAAGCAATTTCCCTTTCTCAAACCTATATATGCCCAAGCAAATCTCATCCCAAGCATTTACTCTTCCAAACCTTAGCCCAAAGTTTTGCTACTCTAAACCTCTGCCAATTTCCACATTTGACTTTATTATTTACAATATTAAGTACCTAGATGTTGTAAATATGTAGTACAGTTATGGCCATGTCATATGGTCTCGATCTCTTTCAGGGAATACAACACAAAGTGTGATCCTAGCAGCAGACAAGTCTAGCATGACAGCAGCAGTAGATTAGTCCAACTAGTTCTGTTTAGTCTGTTTAGTTTGTTAATTTCTGTTATTTTTCTCTCTCATGTATAAGTACTTTCTGTTTCCTTTTGGCTCAAAGCAATGAAACTTTTGTCTTCTTCAAAGTCTGTTAGCTTCCCAAACTCAGCTCTTTTCCAGCTCCGCGACACTCTCCCCTATCCACTTTCTCCTCTATTTAATATTGGATTAGTAGTAGTTATTAGAAGATGGTTATTATATATGATGTATGTATAGTATAGTACAGAGAAAAAAGCAAGATCGATGAATGAAATTGATGGCCTGTTGTTCCAGCTGCTTTTTCTGACGTACATTTGAAACTCCCTTGCTTGCATAGTTGCATTGCTTGATCTCCTCAGATCATTAAAAGTGGTCGAAATGGTAACATTTCACTTTAATTGTTTCCCGTGTGTTGTTTATTGGGATTACTAACTACTGTTAGTTTCCACTTTGACATACACTGGTTTTTGCAGGAAAAAATAATGGAAAAGGATACTACTATACATTTATCAGAAGGCCGGGAACTACATGATCCTTCTGTGCTTCCAATCATAGAGGAAGGAGTCTAGAAGGCTGATAAATACTTGATAATGTACTGCAAAGATCAGAATAGGCCATCACAGTGCGGAATAAAACAAAAAGTTTTTTTTTTTTTTGAAAACAAAACAAAAGTTAAAAATATTAGAATTGAAATGATGGAATCATGGCAGGTAATCAAAGAAAATTGATTTCCATCTCGTTTACGTACACTAGGTACAAGGCAATGCTATCAACGGTTTATCTTTCTCAATCCAAGTGGTTATTTTTTAAAGAATGTTGATGAATGATATTTTCAATATTAGTATAATTACCTAAAAATTATTATTTTAATAATGAATTAATCGCACATATTAGTATAATGGATTAATAATTAAACATGGTGGTTGGATTTTTTTTTTTTAATATAATTATAACAATTAATTTTGCTCATAATATATATATATATATATATATATATATGTATATATATATATATATATATATATATATATATAATATATATATATATACTATAAAATATATAATATATTATATGCTTAATATTTACAATCATGGTAAAAATCGCTAGGCGTCTAGGTTCATGTAGTATAGGAGATTCATATAATTATTACTAAACTTTTTTAAATAGTAAAAGATTTTTGTTGCAAAGGGTTCTAATATATTTAATGAATGCAATATATAAAATCAATATAATGAATGAATCAACGGTACCGAGTCTTTAGGTGTTTTTCTCCGTGTTCTTTAGTTCAATCATTATTTTGAATAATTATTATGATAAAGAAATTCATAATTTAGAAATTTAGATGTAGTAAAATTTAAAATTATAATAATAATGTAAACTCAATGATATTGGACGATTGGTAAATATGATGTAACCCAAATATCAAAGTTACAACAAATTTTCTAGCAATGCTATAGAAAACTTGGATCGCAGACTGTTTTACAAATTTGAAGCTGAAGTTGTTGGATGAACTCGACACTTCAAACATAGTCAAGCCTGACTCTGGTGTGACCATTTTACCATTTCACGCTTATGAGGAGAACTCGCCAAAGAGACGAGAGGAAAAAACTCGCCAAAGAGACGATAGTGAAACACTCGCCAGAGAGACGAGAGAAACAAACTAGTCAAAGGAACAAAGGGATAACGTAGACCAAAAGAAACAAAATAATGGAAAAGATGGTAAAAAACCTGTCAGATCTGGAGAGTTTCTGAAGCCTTCTTTGAAAATGATCGGAGATGATCTGAGATCTAACACTTATTCCTAAAATAACCGGAGGATGGAGTTTACTAATGGCACTACTGGCACACTCCATCAGAGCGTCGGCCAGCAGTAGCAAGTCGTAGTGGTTTTAACTTTTTGAGAGTAAACGAAAATTGGAGGGAAAGCAAAGTTAGAGAGAGAAAGTAGAATTATTTCCCCTAAATTACTAAAGAGTAATTCATGATGATGTTAGTTAAAAAATATTAAATTTTAAAATTTTTAATTTCATAAAAATTTGTAATATTTATGAAATTAATTTTAATCATCTTTTTTAACCTTATTTTTTACCGTTTGATCATCTAAATGAATGGATCATATTCATTCATATTTCTCACTAAAATCATATTTTTTATTTCTATATGGAATCTATAAAAATTAATAAAACCTCAAACATATAGAATGATTAAATGAATGGATCATATTCATTCATATTTCTCACTAAAATCATAATTTTTTTTCTATATAGATCTATAAATTAATAAAATCTCAAACATATAGAAATACTTATTCTTATGTAAATAGTCAGATCAGTTTAATTATATTACATACTCCTGGAATGAATCAGTGAAAGCATAATTTAAATTTTGGTGAAAAAAAATCATTTCCAATATTTCTTAGATGTGTATGTGGATTATTAAAAAAAATTGACTTATAAGTCTTCATGTTAGGACTTAAAATATAATGAAGAAGTTATATGTTACAATTTTTATTTAAATATAATATTATTTGGATTCTTTGATATAAGTATTAATTGTATTTTACATTCTCAAAATGATCTGTGGTACATGAAAATAATATTTTTAACATTTTATAAAGAAAAAGGTAAATGTTACTTTATAATATTTTATCCCGCATTAAAAAAATTATCTTACAATAAATCAGTTTATAAGGAATGTATGTATTAAAGCCTCACTCATACTCATATTGCATTTCCCTTCTCCCGCATACAAGTCACTCTCTTGAGAGTGACATATTGTCAATATGTTCGCCATATTGTGGCTTCCGCCATATATGGCAAAATTATGATGTGCATCCGTATGCACCATGCATGGTGCATACGGATGCAAAACGACGTCGTTTTAATAAACGTGCGTCTCCTCTTTAAAAAACAAATCAAGTTCGATTCCCAACAACAACATATGATCTAAAATTCCATAATCGATGAACTATAATTTCATAATCGATGAATAATAATTATAATCGATGAAACTATAATCCATAATCTAATCTATGAACTAAAAAATTTCAGATGAATGAACTAAAATTCCATAATCTATGAACTAAATCCAGAACGATGAATACAATTCCATAATCGATGAACTACAATTCCATAATCGATGAACTATAATTCCATAATTGATGAACTATAATTCAATAATCTATGAACTAAAATTCCATAATGAATTAACAATATAATGTTGTTGCTGGAATCGAACTTGAATTTTTTTTAAAAGGGAGACGCATTTTTTAATAAAACGACGTTGTTTTGACATCCGTATGCACCATACATGGTGCATACGGATGCACAGCATAACTACTCGCCATATATGATATGCGGAAGCATACATATTGACAATCTCAAGAGAGTGACTTGTATGCGGGGAAGACATATAAACAAGCCTATAAAAATTCAAGAATGCAAAAAGAAAAATTAAACTTAAAATCATTTTCCTCTTTCTTACCTAAACCCAAAATCACAAGAAAATCAAGTATGGCAACCTTCAACCTTAAAACCATTCTCTTTTCCTCGCGAACACCCTAAAGTCCTTCATAGCTTCAACAATGGAAGAATGGGATCCATTCCATTTACTCCAAAATTTCACACCTATGAAAATTTGGTTCCTACTCTTCATACTCTTCACATTTTCTTTCTTCTCTTTTAAAATTCACTTTACTCGTCCTCTTAAATTTAAAGTCCAACATCAACGTTTCTCAGCCATTTTATGATTTCCATTCTTGCATTAGTCATTTTCCCTCATATAATGTTCTGGTCCATATATTTCATCATTTTGATATTCCTTTCTATTCTGATTTGTTTATTGGGTTTACAAATTTAGTACACCTTAGTTTCTCAAAATTTCCAGCTCTCAACATTCACATCACAACAGCTTACAATGACGAAAGTAACACTGAATTTCACACTGCAACAATTGATGCCATAGCAGCTGATATTAATGAGGATGTAACCATAGTGGTTGACAATAATATGTAAGACATATATAGTCTTTTCATATATATATAATATATAATATATATATATATATAATATATATATATATATATATTATATATATGTTGAAATATTGATATGATTTATACGAAGTGATATGAACCTATGTCCAAGGTTCTAATAAAGATGGAGTATTGTCCCAAGAATGCTCTCAATGCAAAAGATAGAGATGGATCAAAGATACCTTAAACCTCACGAGAAACCCTTTGTCTCGAATCCTCAAAGATTGGAAGAATCCCATGTAGCTTCAAGTACCCCGATGATGCAATCTTCAATCAACTAGAGTCGGATCTAGTTTCCTTCGATTCAAGAACGAGTCACGAACCTAAATCTAAGGTTGAAGAAAGGAAGATTGATTCGAGACACGAATCAATTTGCTAGTCGAGTCCACGACTAGCCACTAATTGAGTCCACAATTAGCTATAAGGTTTCTTACACAAGTGTAAAAAAAACTTAAGAATTTATTGAATTAAAGCCTTCCCCGAACTGATATTGATGTGCCTATTTATAGGTATAGTGCAGCATCCTAAATACAATAGGAAAAAGGTCCTAAACTAATCTAGAAAACAAGTAAATAGAGTCCTATTTAGAAAGGGGTTTAAGGAATCCTTTCTAAATACTAACTACTGTTTTCTCTTTGATGCCAAATTTAAAATAATGATGACTAAAAAATAACGTTTATTTGGGCCTAATTTAATCTCCAAAATCAACACTTAAACAATTATAATAAAAGCCTTGAGTCTTCTTCATCTTTTGCAAATGGGCTTGATTTGGATTTCCACCATCTTTGAACATCACCAATGAAGAGTTGCCTTAATTGTTTGGACTTGGCCTTGTGATTGGCTCAATTAGTAATCTTAATGGATCTTCATATGTTGGGCCGCATCATCCTCCCCTTCTTGAAAATTATCGACCTCGAATCTTGTAAGCATTGTCTTCGATCCATGATATCACTTGAAATTGGCCACTAAAATATTTTCCTCTATCGAATAGAATAATTATTGGTCTTTGTTGTTTCTTCGACCGATGATGTTTTAAGCTCGTAGTTATGGGCCTTGTGATGAGGCCCACTATTTACCCTTACTGGATTCCATGTGTACTGGTTCCTATTACGAAGTTAGCATTCCATTGTGGAATTTGCAAAATATAGTTGCAATGTTTAATTTGTTTGGAACTTTGTGACATCATCATTTCAAATCATTTTAGATGGCAAAAAGCCTGCTGTTGCTGCGATACAAGGAGGAGGTGGCTTAGAATTGGCATTGCTGTGTTGTTTATATGCTCCAATAAGTCTTTCATACTTGAGTGATATGTTAATATTTGACTTTTCTTTCTTTATTAGGGATTCCATGCTCGCATTTCTGCACCAAAAGCCAACTTGGATTGCCAGAACTTACCCTCGGGGTTATACCTGGCTTTGGAGGTACTACTACTTGATGTATGTTTTAATTTGTTGAAATATTCAAGTTCATGTTGATATATTTTTAAACTAGTGGCTTGAGTGTTTGATATCCTTTTCAAGGTACACAACATCTTCCAAGGCTTGTGGGATTGCAGAAAGGTGTTGAAATGATGCTGGTAACTATGTCCCTTTCAGAAAGGCACAAACCTTGGATGTGATCCCTTCATAGGACTGACAAACTATGTTCCCTTTCAGAAGCAAGGGATATTCTGAAGGTTGCTAGACAACAACCAAAGCAGACTGCTCCCAAATATGCTTGATGTGATTGAAGAAGGCATTGTTCATGGAGGATACAGTGGAGTTCTAAAGGTACCTTTTTTTGCTCTTTCTTGCTCTCCAACCCAACCATTTCTGAATAATGAGGAGTAAAGCAAGTTTTAAATTTTTTTACAGGAAGCTAGAGATTTCAAACAGCTTGTATTGTCAGATACTTCAAGAGGTCTTGTTCACATATTTTTGCACAAAGGGCAACATCAAAGGTAATCTAGATCTTTATCAACAACCTTGGTGCATCATTGGCAGCACAGAGCCACATTTAAATCATAAACCTTTCTTTTACTAGGGAAAGTTAAAGATTATCACTCTATGGATATATCTTTAATTTTTCTTGCAAGATGTGCCTGAGTCTTACCATATGTGCTGTCTTCTCTGTTCTGTGTTAAGATGTTTGCAGTTTTGATTCTTGGTCTTTGTTCTTCTCCTACTCAACTACTCTAGATCAAAGACATCAAAAATAATATGTAGTATATAAGTTGATTGCTAGACACTTCTATCTATCTGGGTGAGGTTACCAGAATACCAGTTTCCCCATGTCCACTAGTGCATGAAAAGTTGTATGGATTAGTCACTGGTCTAGATTCATTTTCTACTGTTACTTTCATCATGATATGGAACCATCCTACTCTCTGTCTCATTTGTGATGCTATACCAGTACTTATGTTCCATCTTTTGAGGGAATTTTTTAAAATAATATACACATGCCAATGTCACGAATGTTGGTCTCAAACCAAGGCCAATAAAATCCTGAGCAACACATATGTTCTCCTCAAGGAAATTAGCGTTGCATATCTTCTTAAAGGGATAAAATCCATAGAAGGTAATTGGTATAATATATATCAATTTTTTGAGGATGTCATTGGAAAAATTATGCCTGCTTGTCTTTTAGAATATATTTATTTTGTGTGTCCTTAATGCGGCAGAAATATTTGTATCCTGGTATCAAGGAAAAAGTTGGATCAGGATACAGAAAAAGCACTATCATTGCTTAAAGGTGTATTGGATTACTCAGAATTTAAGGATGTGGACATGGTTATAGAGGTACTTGTTGAACATCCATTTTTATTTTATATTGGCAAAGATGTGTTGGGTGTATGTGTTTAGTATCTTATAATATTTAATTTTTATACGAGTTGCAAATAGATCTTCACCGGTGCTGTCATTTCCAATTTTGCATTATCTGTTTTTTGGGTCTTTAATACTCTTTTTTTCCTTGATGTTTGTTGTGGCCTAGCCCAAAGCAATTCTTTCTCAACATTTATGTTATAACATTATGGTGTTATATCATGCATTAAGTCTGGAGATTGTACGGACAGAGAAGACTTCAGCTCAAACAATTATTGACCTTATTGCTGTTGGGAAAGCAATAAAGAAAGTAGCTGTTGTGGTGGGAATTGTACCGGCTTTGCTGTAAACAGTACCTTCTTCCCAATATGCCCAGGGAGCACATTTTCTGGTCCACCTTGGAGTTGATGCTTTCAGGATTGATGCCCAAATTGCAAAATTTGGCCTCCCTATGGGTCCATTCCGGCCAGTAATTTTCTTTCCTTCATATACACAGCTATCATTCTCTTTGTGAGCGAGCACATTAAACGAAATTCATATGAGCATTTTCTGAAACAAAAATCATTTGTTTTTTAATTAATATATATATGCAAACATTAGTGACTGTACTAAGTTATTCAAGTGCTTTACATGCTCATTTATTGGAATGATGATAAGGAGAGTACTAATTAGTGGACCTGGTTGAATGAACTCCCAATGATATATTTTTGCAGCTCCAAGATTTAGCAGGATATGGGGAGCTGTTGCTGTAGGAAAAGAATTTGGTGCTGCTTTTTCTGACCGTGTATTCAAAACTCCCTTGGTTGATCTCCTCATTAAAAGTGGTCGAAATGGTAACAGTTCACCTTGTTTCCTGTGTGTTGTTTATATTGGGATTATTACTCCTGTTAGACTGTTAGTTTCCACTTTGACACTGGTTTTTGCAGGAAAAAATAATGGAAAAGGATACTACATTTATCAGAAGGGAACTAAACCAAAACCTGATCCTTCTGTGCTTCCAATCATAGAGGAGTCTAGAAGGCTGATAAATATTTATGCCTGGTGGGAAGGTATGACTTCCAAGGAAATGCATGCAGTCTAACCTTTTCACTTTTCTTTTTTATTGCTCCAAAATAGATATTCAATGATTCATGCTCTATTTAGAATTTGTATAGTTTATACTTGGTTCACATTGAGTCATTGACTAATGTCTTAAATTTATGTCCAGCCAATATCTGTGACTGACCAAGAAATTGTTGAGATGGTTCTTTTCCAGTGGTGAATGAGGCTTGCCGTGTTCTTGATGAAGGGATAGTCGTCCCGAGCATCAGATCTTGATGTTGCATCTGTTCTTGGAATGAGCTTCCCTTCTTACAGGTTTGTCTTCTCATTGTTCTTTAAAATCTGCTCAAGTATATGCTATCGTCGTCCATTGTCAAATTCAAACATTCTTATTTGAAAGATTTATGATATTTACTAAAGGAGCCAAAAACATCAAGAATACAACCGTGAAGTAGAAGCATAGTATATCACACTAATGCTATTCACTACAGTAAACTAGACAAACAGACTTTTTTTTGTATTGTACTGCAAAGATAGGCCATCACAGTGCGGGATAAAAAAAGAGTTAAAAATATTTGAATTGGAATTGATGGAATCATGGCAGGTAATCAAAGATAAAATTGATTTCCATCTTGTTTACACGGCAACACTATATATCAACGGTTTATCTTTCTGAATCCTAGTGTGGTTATTTTGTAAAGAATGTTGATGAATATCATTTTGTTTTGAGTTTTGACAGAGGGGGGATTGTGTTCTGGGCGGATACTGTGGGGGCTGCCCACATATATAAAAGCCTCAAGAAGTGGTCAGAATTATATGGCAACTTTTACAAGCCCTCGAGTTTCTTGGAAGAAAGAGCACTCAAAGGCATTCCATTGGTAAGAATAATATTGCCAGTCTCATCTATTCAACCACCAGAGAAATGCTCTATTCTATTATTTATTTCAGACTAACCATATATATTCTCGGAATTCACGAACAAAGTTAGCTCAATTTCAATAATTCCGGGAAATACCCATATTGTCAACTGTGAATCTTGACAATTTGATTAACAGAAAGATGAATCTGCTGTTTCTTCAAGGTCATTATGCAAGCTTTTTCTCTAAACCGTCAATTTCTTCTAATGCAGAGCTCCCGTATCAGCCTCTTCAGCGTCAAGATCGCGAATGTAATTAACCTGTACGTGTGATTATGGCAGAAAAAATACAGACCACTTGAGTATTTGGCAGCCAAATAAACTTGTTGCGTTACTTGTGTAGAAGAGATGATACAGTATATTTTTGAGTTTAGTAATTGAATAACTAATAATTTATGACATTTAAACATATTTTGTCAGTTAATTAGGGTGGTTACTTTTTTTATGGCCTTTTTTTGCAGTCACACTTTATTTACATTTTTTTTTTGGATGGAACAAAAATCTTTATATTATAAACTGTCCAAAATAGGTGTCGGGAGAATTGTAGGGCTAAACAATCATTTTTGTCTATGGACCTGTTGACTATTATGAGCTGTTGAACTTAGTTAAACAATGAGTTAATACCTAAAATTGTCCTCGACTATAGTTGTTTTTCTTAATTTTGTTCTAAACGATTTTGGTGTCATAAAGTAGTTTCAGACTTTTGTATTATTGTTCAATATTGTCCTCCATTAGATAATTCGTCAAAAGGGTGTTAGGTATAGGGATAAATTAGTAATTTCACATTTTGGTCTTCTAATGCAGAGTGCTCCTCCTGTATCAACCTCTTCAGCTTCAAGATCGCCAAGGTAACCTGTATGCGTGATATGGCAGAAAAAATACATACCACTTGAGTATTTGGCAGCCAAATAAACTTGTGTTGCGTTACTAGTGTAAAAGACATGATACAGTATATTTTTGAGTTTAGTAATTGAGTAACTAATAATTTATGTTATTTTGTCAGTTAATTAGAGTGGTTGCTTTTTTTTTTTTTTTTTTTTTTTTTTTTTTTTTTTTTTTTTTAATGTTGGTCGGTGTTGGTAGTGGTAGTGGTGGTGGATAGTTGTGG
Source organism: Ipomoea purpurea (assembly GCA_009835305.1). Taxonomy (NCBI): domain Eukaryota; kingdom Viridiplantae; phylum Streptophyta; class Magnoliopsida; order Solanales; family Convolvulaceae; genus Ipomoea; species Ipomoea purpurea. Next base: position 15,183 of record VALG01011613.1, read on the forward strand.
TGGGAGGTGATGATGTGACATTTTCAGTCAAATTGTGCATTTTTCTGTTGACCAAAATAAATATTTTCTTTTAACTTTATTTTTTCTAGATTAGAATACTCGACATAGAAAATCTAAAAATGACTAAATCATTTTTTGAGTTTCTAAAACAACCCTTAAACTATATGAATATTTTATATTTATATATCTACATCTACAAATCTAATAAGAGTAAATAAAGTTCGACCCTTAACGGAAACAAAAAAAAAAAAAAAAAAAAAAAAAAAAAAAAAAAGATAGGGTGTAATTGTTGATTGAAATGAACGATTCATATTATTTTGATTCTAGTATTTTTTTAAAAAAATTTATTTTTTCTTATTTACCCTCATTATATTATTTTCAATTCTTTCCTTAAATAGCCTCGCGTTCCGTTAGTATAAACTTTAGTGACGAAATATTCTGTTAACTATTCATTATTCTTAACTTACTCATAAATTTCTATAAGAAAGGTCTTAGGTTCAAACTCATCCCAATCATAGTTGGCATAATTGTTAAACATATATTACGAATATGTTAAAAAGTATTAAAAATACAATATAAAATTTAATATAAACTACAACTGGACTCTAAAATGGTAGGACTATTTTTCAAAGAATTCACAACGTTGACATCCCACTGGCTCCAATTTGAACAAGTTTACACATCATTCTCAGAATTTTATCAAATGCATGAAAACTTCTAAAGAAATTTGTAAGTTAATTTTACTATATCATTATAACAATATCTATTTTAACTATATATTTCGAATTATTTATTATCATCCTCTATTGACAGCAATTGTAGCAATTGTCAACAAACTCCAAACAATTTTGTCTCAACAACGAAATGGAAATAAATAAATAAATAAAAAATCAATGACTTCATTGTTGTGGATGAAAAGTTAAGTACCTCACTTTATTTATCTTATTAAATTAACTAAATTAGTAGCTACAACAAAAAACTAATACATATGCATTTAATTAATTTAGAATTAGATCTCTATAATGCCTTTATTCAAAAAAAATTATCATTATAAAAAAAAAATTAAAAAAGATAAATTCATTATTATAATCATGTTCACTACATTGTCCATTGTATATTTACACTATCTTGTAATTAAATATCAAAGTTAATAACACAAAATATGTATATATATTATATAGTTTCGACACTTGATTCACGAGTATTGTGGCACTAACATAATTGATTGCCACGACTTTCAAATAGCTCGTTGCAGAGCACTTAATATCCAGGATTATCGATTTTATTTTTTATATTAGCTACAAATGGTCCATTTGAAGGTTATAAATTCACGTCCATTTATGTGACGAAAAGAGAAAGTTTTTAATTCGTGTTATAACAGGTTGAGCCGTTAGGACTAGTTAGATAGTATTTATCTCTATGAATTGCTATAAATATTAAATTCTACGATATAATAATTGCTATTATAATTATACAAATTTATTTAGGTTAATATTGGTAGTTTAAGATTTATGGCTTTCAATTTTCTGAGAGAAGAGTGTTTCGTAGTAGTTGAGAGTAATAGTTAAGTAATGTTATTGTATTTATAGATATTTTACCGTTTATTATTTTTTAATGTTTCATGATATATATAAGGTGTAAGTTTAGATGTGTATGTTGATATTTAATTTTTTGAGTGAGTATATGAGTATTGTTTTTTTTTTTATTTGTTTTTTGGGTATAAGTATTTCTTTTTTATTTGAGTACTGATTTAATCTATTTTGCCTTTATTATGTAGATTTATGAGTTTTCTCTTATATTTCTCCTTTCCTTTTCTTTTGTTTTGTTTGACGCTCAGTATATTTGTGATTACTTTTAGTGATATCTTGTTGACGGTCGTCGCCTCCGTGAAGCAAGCTAATCGGGAGGCGACGTCCAATCATCTTCCCCTACAGCCTCGAATCCTATTAACGCTGAGCGTTATCCATCCTGTATCATTGTTGTTCTATCTGCTATCTTCACCTTTATCTTCTCTATTTCTGCAATTCTCCCAACCAGTTGAACGCTTGCTTCCTACTCCATTCTCTACCTGGCTGCGTAATCCGAATTTGTTGGCGTCCCTTATTTTGCAATTGTTGTTTTTCCCTTTGCTTTGTTTTTCATAGGTTAATTTTGTTATAGTCTAGTGTTTTTTTCACATCTCAACTATATTTTTGAGTCGAGTTTTCTGTCTTTCGTTTAACGGTTGGCGAGTTTTTTATTACATTGTAAATGTCAGTGATCTATAAATAGTTTGGTGCAATGGGAATATGTTGAATCTTCATCAGGTAGTCGTAACATTCCAATTTAATCAAATGGAAGTCCGCTTGTCAGTTCATCGTAGATTTGGTTCTTGCTTTTCATAATAATTATATATTGTATTACAAGGGAATTAATATGTTATCAAAATTGTATAATAGTGCTTATACTTAAAGGTATTCCTTCCTTCTTTTTTTCCTACAACGTATTTTGCGAATACCGTATCTTATCTGACAACATAAATCAACGTTTAAAGACCTTGTGACTACCACTACATGTTTTTATATGAAAATGCTGATCTTTACAATTCTACATCATATGGGTTGGTCTATTTGTAAATGGAGTGTTGTAGCTTATATGCTGTATTGGTATTTGAAAGGTTATGAATATATTTGATAATTCATTAGTTGAGTGTAGTATACTAATGTTATTTATTGGAGATTAGCTGTTAGCTGAGTAAGCTGTTTAGGTTTTATAACTTTTGTGATTTTCTTCTATATTAAGGCTAATATGAAAAAGTATATATCATTATGTATCTAATATGTGTTTAGGCTTTTTTGTCAACAATACAGACTTACCATTAATACAGAACAGTCCATACATTAATTGTTTAACCTATGTCATATTAGCTATAAAATAGTTTCAAATATGCCAAAATTAATGATATATACAGCAATAACTATTTTACCAAACATGACAATATAATATTAATAATAAGTGTATTAAACGTAATGGAATATTAAGTATATTTTAAATTTCTTTTTATTTTTAATCCAATTGCCAAAAGTGTTTGATTGCCATATAGTTGTAACCCGATTTATGGATATTTTTTGTGTAGATTCGGAACTCTTACAGAGAATCTGATCAATTTGAAGATTATTATGTTCTCTTTGTTTGATTATCTGTTTCAGGAGGAAATGAACTTCTAATGAGTGTCCTTTTATTATATAGGTTTGATTAACTCATTTTCTGGAAATTTAATCCGAGGAATATAGTAGTTTCTTTTTTGTTTAAGAATACTTGACGTGGGTGAATAGGTATCGGTGATAAATATTTTACTGTGTAGTGTTTTTTTCATCAAATAGATCTTTAATATAATGACAGTTTTTTGACGTATAATATTATTCGTTTTTTTGATTTTTTATATTTTTATGAGTGTATCATTTTATGTTTAGTGGTTATTGGCGTTTTAAATTGTGGATAAGTGATTTTTTTTAGAGTGAGTATCGAGATAATTGGTATATTATTATTTTGGTAGAGTATTTCATCGATGAATGTCCGTGGTATGAATTCCGATTTGAGTAATGTTTGAGATATTTTAATTCATTATTTCTATCACATTACTAGTTACAGCAGGCAGTGCGGCTGCCTGCTCTGTGTGGATGTATAGATTTATTTCCGTTCTATTAATAATTTTATTTTTATGTGTTTTGTACACTTGTAGGTGGTTAGGTCCGCCAAATGTATTAGGAGTGCCACTCGTTGTCAGAGTGGCCTCGGTCTCATCATGATGGTTGAGTTGGCCGAATACATGTCCGAAGTATAGGTGCACGTCATGGCACCGAGAATTCTCTCATTTTTGGGTTTTAAGTAGTCACACCATATTTCTAATGATCTACATTGAGAGAATATATAGTACCCTAAACTATGTATAGTGGATTTATAAGTCCGATGGATGATAATAGTGATGGATTTTGATCTGAATGAAGAAGATAAGGATCCTCAGGTGGTGTGCAAGAGTGAATATGGACTTGAAGTGTCGATAGTCATTTGTGATGTTCCCTGTTGACCAAATGCATTGAAAGCAGTAGGCTTTTATATGCTTTCTGCCAAGAAGGTCGAAGACTTACAAATTTGTTTTTTGTAATACAGTTTGGCTCGTGCAATTTCACGTTTAGTCTAGTAGCTATATGTTTGAGATGATATTTTGTCGTTGTCTGTAACTTGATAAGGAATGGTTTGTATTATTTCATGATTGATCTTTGTATGCAAACACGTTTCAGCCTATGATTAATGAATTAGGGTCTACTTTAACCGTTACAAGGATATGACAATTAATACAAAGAAAAATAATGAAATGATATAAAGTTCGATTTATATAGTTTGATTTTATAGAAGCCATAGTGATTGTGATTGGTTATCGGTTAAAATTCACTGTCATGTTAGCTAGATTTGTGTTAGTGAGAGTTTGAACTTTGTATTTTCAATATGTGAGTTAGTTTCGTTGTAGTAAATGAGCTGTTATCTTGCATCTAAGATGGTAATATGATATTGAACTGATTACATGCAAAGTGATTGAAGGTTTTAGGATGGAAATTAATTGATAGCTGATTACATGCAAAATGATTTTCTCCAAAAGCTGATTGAAAAAACTACTTTGAGCAAAAATAAGCTGTTACAAAAAGATAATTTTGGATTAGACCGAGGTGTCTTGAGCAGGCTCTAACTGTAGGAGGAGGCACCTTTAAAATTCATACCATTCTTAGAATGATTCGTTTTTCCATACAAGATAGGCTTCGAACTCCCGACCTCTTTTAAAGGACAAGAGTGCACGACCACTCACACCAACCAAACTGGTTAAAAAGATAATTAATCAAACACTTATATTGGTAGTTTAAACTAACTATGTTATCAAATAGGGCCATACACTAGCATCAAATTTAGCTCTTACAAATTGGGATATGGTGTAGTCGCTTAGCTAGCATATTGTCCTTACACACTCTTAAATAGTGATTATGAGTTTCTCTTGTCACCAGATGAAAATCACAAACACAATTGGGAAGAGTTTGAAATTGGATTACAAGTTTAAGAGGATAAGTTAAAGTAATTAAATTGTATGAGAGATGAAGCTAAGGAAAATGTGTAAGACTGTAGAGTAGAGATTCACAACCAAAAAATTATATTTGTTATAGAAATTTCATACTCCGTATTAAATATAAGCAGCAGCATAACTGTGAGTTCTCAAATGAGAGGTCCGTCGAGCAGTATAGCTATAACTTCTTAAATGAGAATTTTCAGGTTCAACTTGATGTATAGTATTGACACTTTATGCTTCAGTACTTAAAAGATATACACACCTGTAAACTATATAACTTATTAAATATTCTTCGTGGATCTTTCCATGAATTTTACCAAAAAAAAGCAAAAACCTCCCACCCCAGCATATAATCCTGCATGCATGGCATTATTATTATTAGTAGTATTTTCACCCGTGCGATGCACGGAATGGAATTGTTGTAATATATTAAGAATATTTAAATCAATAAAGAGTTAATTTCACCAGAGGTCGTTTATCTTTGCTGATAATTCCAAATTTAATCCTAGATTATAGTTATTAGTTATTAACACTTAATTACTTTTAAATATTATTTTTACCACTTATATTATTATATAATTAATAATAATAATAATAATATTATTATTATTAGTTTCTTTTCAAGTTTTGTTAGTATATAATGGCCGTGAGGCACACAATAATAATATAACCATAATTAAATATTCTTGTATTGTATTCCGTGAGTCACAATAATAATATAACAATAATTAAATATTCTCCAATTCTAATATTCTTCTAGGATTTCTATTACCATCATTAATTATAACCTAATTTACCATAATTAAATAATTTGACCAATTATAAAGAGAGATTATCAAATAATGCACGGGACAATTTTTTAATTAAAAAATTTAAAAATTCATTAATAAAACATAAGGTTCTATTAGACCATTTATTATTTATTATATTATTGTATATAGTTTAGTCTTAGATTATGTGTCACCTAATAGATAATCAAGACTAGCTCTATTCTTCAGGGTTAGTTAGAGTTCCTCATGTAATATAGTTTGTAATCTCTATCGCTTCTGTTGTGGAATGAAACACTTTGTCAAATCTGGTATCAGACTAGGTGTCGATCATCTCTCCTCCTCCACAAAATTTCCCCCCTCTCTACCGTACACTAAATCGGCCATGTCTACCAACTCTTCCGAACATACCGTCTCCGCGGGTGGTCCTCTATCTCCGGCCGGCGGCAACCCTCTCGCTGGTGCTCATCACTACGTAACCATGAAGCTAACATCCCGGAACTTCCTTTTCTGGCGTATGCAGCTGGTTCCCTTTCTCCGGGTCAGGAACTCCTCGGCTACGTAGACGACAGCTTTCCATGTCCGCCAGCCACAATTGTCTCGGCTCCCTCCGGCGATTCGACCAGGCGACTCCGGCGAGTGTCCTCCCGAATCCGGCGCACCAGGCTTGGGTGAAGGCAGGATCAGTCGATCCTCTCACTCCTAATCTCGTCCATGGCTGATGAGGTCCTGTACCCTGCCCTCGGACGGAACACCTCGGCGGCAATATGGGAGTCGATCACCAGTGCACTCGGATCATCGAGTCAAGCCCGATTGTCTCAATTTATTGGGGCAGTTCTAGGTGTTGCGCCAAGGCAACTCGTCGACAGCCGACTATCTCGTCGCGCAGGTGTGTTGGCGGAGGCACTCGTGCAAGCCGGCCGGCCTCTCTCACGGATGGAACAAAACTTATACGTTATAAGAGGACTCCGGCCGAACTGAAGACTTTGGTTGCGGCTTTTACCAACGGGAATGAAGTGACACTTGATCACCTCTCCGACTATCCTGGCGGCAAATGAATTCATCCTGGTGGATGATTATGTTCCCGCTGATGCTACTGCTTCACATTCCGCCTTTTATGCAGGTTCCGGGCGTGGTTCATCATCCGGTGTGGTCGGCAGTCGTAGCAACCAGGCCGCGGAACGGCGTCTAGTGGTCGTGGTGGACAGAACCGCCGTGGCCGTGGCGGTCGTGGGGAGGTCTCGGTGCCAATTTGCCGCTCCCAAGGTCATTCTGCACTCTACTGCTACAAACGCTACCAGCCGCAACCCGCCGCACAGGCCCACGTGGCGTCTCGGGAGATACTCCAGTAACTCCGTTTCAGGCTCCGTTGGATGGGTGGTATCCGGATACTGGAGCCACAGCGCATGCCACCCCCAACGCAAATATGTTGGCGCAACCCGAGGAGTATGGTGGACCGGATGTGTTACGTGTGGTAATGGCGCAGGTTGGCTATTACGCGAGTCGGTCGTGCATCTATTTCATCTGCGTCAAAATCCCTGTGTCTAAATGATATATTATATGTCCCGAGCCTGTCTGTTCCGTTGCTTTCCGTACATAAGTTTGCCGGGTTGATAACAAAGTATTCTTTGAATTTCATGACTCTTGTTTTTTTTGTGAAGGATTCAATCACCAAAGCAGTTCTGCTTAGAGTCCTGCTACGGGCGGCTTTACAAGCTTTCGGCGTCAAACACTAGTTTCGCGTTTATAAGTTCCCGGGCAACTCCCACCGTTTGGCACAGAAGGCTTGGTCATCCTCACAAAACTGTCCTGAATAAAGTACTGCAAAATTGCCCAATAAAATCCACTAAAGTTGCCGCGGATGAGTCCTGCGTGTCGTGTCACCTCGGGAAGTCATCACGTTTCAAATTAGATAGTGTGCCAAGATCTAGTGAAAATGTATTAGATCTCGTGTTTACTTGATATTTGGGGTCCTTCCCCCGTATTATCTGTTAATGGTTTTCGTTATTTTGCATATTTGTAGATGACTTCTCCCGTTTCTGCTGGTTTTATCCCTTACGGGTAAAATCAGACATATATAAAAGTTTCGAGTCGTTTCGTGTGTTGGTCGAACGTCAATTTGGACGTTCCATTAAATCTATTCAATCTGATCTAGGGGGTGAGTACCGCAAATTACACGCTGTATTTCAGTCCCTAGGTATCAATCACCGCCAGTCATGTGCTTATACACATGAACAAAACGGCCGAGTCGAGCGCTGTAACAGACACATTGTCGAAACGGGACTTGCTTTACTATCCGAAGGGAAAGTACCCCATGAATATTGGGAGTATGCTTTTGAAACCGCAACTTGCCTAATCAATTACTTACCCTCGTCAGCCTTAAATTATGAAAGCCCATACACTCGTCTATTCAAAAGTGTTCCACCATATACCTTTCTACGTGTCTTTGGGTGTCGGTGTTACCCATATCTGCGCCCGTATAACAGGCATAAGATAGAGTACCGCTCGACCCCGTGTGTCTTCCTAGGTTATCCATACACCTTTAGGGGTTATAGATGCATTGACTTGGCTAGCGGCAAAGTCTATATCTGTCGTCATGTCCGCTTTGATGAAAATATATTTCCTTTTGAAACACATTGTGTGCAACAGGTAGCAACATCACCGAGTGTGCCATGGGCCGTAGCACCTATTGTGACAACAAATACACAGCTCACTTGTACGTCACCCCCGGATCAAACCGGGCCACATATGGCCCATGATGTTGTGCCCTTAGCACGTGAGTCCCCACCATTGCTATCACTCATACCGCCCCGGCTCGAACCCGGAAGCGGCGTGCACAGCCACAAGGACGTGACCATGTCATGCGACTGCGCCACATGACAAAGGGCAGCGATGAGCCGTTTCAAGCGTTAACTGTCAGTACAGATCCCACTTGTTACTCACAGCCGTGGCCACCTTCACTGGCGAGAGGCCATGGATCAGGAGTTTAATGCTCTACTCCATAATCACACTTGGCGTTTGGTTCCACCTGAACCACATATGAATATTATTGCTGCAAATGGGTGTTTTGCACCAAACGCAATGCTGATGGGTCAGTTGAACGTTATAAAGCACGTCTGGTTGCCAAAGGGTTTAACCAAGTTGCAGGAGAGGACTTCTTTGATACTTTCAGTCCGGTGGTCAAACCGACCACAGTTCGCATGCTATTTTCCTTAGCCATATCCATGGGCTGGATTCTTCGTCAGTTAGATGTTCACAATGCCTTCTTAAATGAGCATCTTTCTGAAACTGTTTACATGAAACAACCTCCGGGTTATGAGGATCCCATGACCCCGGGACATGTCTGTCATTTGCAACGATCCCTATACGGGTTGAAACAAGCACCCAGGGCTTGGTTCAAGCGACTACATGATTTTCTACTGTCTACAGGTTTTCAGGCATCTAAAACTGATGTCTCTCTGTTTTATTACACCAAAGGTGATTCCCGTGTTTTTTTATTGGTCTACGTCGACGACATAATTATGTTGGGAAACGATACCACTCTCATCTATACTTTACTGGGCCGTTTGTCCTCAGCCTTTAAAATCCGTGATCTGGGTGCACCGGGATTCTTTTTGGGAATCGAATCAGTTGTGGTCAGTGATGGTTTACTGCTTTCACAGCGTCGTTACATGACAGATCTTCTTGGCCGCTCAGGCATGGTTGATTGTAAGCCACTCGCTACTCCAGCTGCTGTTACAAAGTCTGAAACCCCGTCTGATGAACCTTATGATAATCCGACCCAGTATCAGCGTATTTTCGGGGCACTGCAATACTTAACTATTACCTAGCCAGATCTATCGTATGCGGTAAATCGTCTCTGTCAGTTTATGCACTCACCGACTATTGACCATTGGAATCTTGTGAAACGTGTTCTCCGTTACATCAAAGGAACTCTTGATTATGGGCTTCGTCTTACTCTGTCCTCCTCGACCTCGATACATGATTATTCGGACTCCGACTGGGCAGATTGTCCTATTGATAGGAAAAGTACTAGCGGCTATGCAGTCTACCTTGGTGGTAATCTCATTTCGTGGCTATCCAAGAAGCAACGCACCGTGGCTCGCTCTTCTACTGAGGCTGAATATAAGGTTGGCTAATGTGTCTGCTGAGGTCACATGGGTTGTCTATTTACTTCGGGAACTTGGTCTGCGTTCTGGACAACCAGCAACACTATGGTGTGACAACCTAGGTGCAACGTATCTATGTGCGAACCCAATTTTTCATGCTCACACCAAGCACGTCGAGGTTGATTATCATTTTGTCCGTGACAAGGTAGCCTTAGGGGACTTCGTGGTGAACTTTGTATCCACTACTGACCAGCTTGCTGACATCTTTACGAAGCCGCTTCCGTCACCGCGCTTTTCTATTCTACGAGGCAAGCTCAATGTAGCCTCCCTGCCACCTTGTACTTGAGGGGGTGTATTAGACCATTTTATTATTATTATTATTGTATATAGTTTAGTCTTAGATTATGTGTCACCTAATAGATAGTCAAGACTAGTTCTATTCTTCAGGGTTAGTTAGAGTTCCTCATGTAATATAGTTTGTAATCTATATCGCTTCTGTTGTGGAATGAAACACTTTGTCCAATCGGTTCGCATAGTTTTTTCTTAGAAACTATTTAATAAAGCATTTTTGTTTTTAGAAATCGGATGGCCAAACCGCCTACAGCAGTTTGCGGTAGATAGATCTCGAAAAAATACGCGATTTCAAAAAAAAAACATTTATCCAAAACGGACAATCGAGTCAAAAGTTATGCCTTGCCGAACTTTTGACACATCACAACTTTAACCCAGAATTATTGTACGAATGAGAAAGTATAAATCAATATATATTATTTGGAAGAGAGATTTTTTAGGAATTGGGCGGAAAGTTAAAATTCCAGGATTTTATTATTATATATAGTATAGATGTACAAAGGGAATTGTATTACACTATTTTAAAAATTTAGAATAGAATTTTAACCCAGAATTATTGTACGAATGGGAAAAAGTATAAATCAATATATTATATTGGGAAGAGAGATTTTTTTAGGAATTAGGAGGAAAGTTAACATTCCAGGATTTTGTTATTATATATAGTATAGAAGTATAGATGTACAAAGAGAATTGTATTACACTTTCTTAAAAATTTAGAATAGAATTTTTACCCAGAATTATTGTACGAATGTGAAAAGTAGAAATCAATATATTTTATTGGGAAGAGAGATTTTTTAGGAATTGGGCGGGAAGTTAAAATTCCAGGATTTTGTTATTATATATAGTATAGATGTACAAAGAGAATTGTATTACACTTACTTAAAAATTTAGAATAGAATTTTAACCTAGAATTATTGTACGAATTGGAAAAGTAGAAATCAATATATTTTATTGGGAAGAGAGATTTTTTAAGAATTGGGCGAGAAGTTAAAATTTCAGGATTTTGTTATTAATTATATATAGTATAGATGTACAAAGAGAATTGTATTACACTATTTTAAAATTTTAGAATGGAATTTTTACCCAGAATTATTGTACGAATGGGAAAGTGGAAATCAATATATTTTATTGGGAAGAGAGATTTTTTACGAATTGGGTGGGAAGTTAAAATTCAGGATTTTGTTATTAATTAAATATAGTATAGATGTACAAAGAGAATTGTATTATACTATTTTAAAATTTTAGAATGGAATTTTTACCCAGAATTATTTTACGAATGGGAAAGTAGAAATCAATATATTTATTTGGAAGAGAGATTTTTTTAGGAATTAGGAGGGAAGTTAAAATTCCAAGAATTTGTTATATATATATAGTATTTTTACCTATAATTATTTTACGAATGGGAAAGTAGAAATCAATATATATTATTTGGAAGAGAGATTTTTTAGGAATTAGGAGGGATTAAAATTCCAAGATTTTGTTTTATATATAGTATAGATAGATTACAAAGGGAATTGTATTACACTATTTTAAAAATTTAGAATAGAATTTGAACCCATAATTATTGTATGAATGGGAAAAGTAGAAATCAATATATTTTATTGGGAAGAGAGATTTTTTAGGAATTGGTGGGAAGTTAAAATTTCAGGATTTTGTTATTATATATAATATAGATATAGATGTACAAAGAGAATTATATTACACTATTTTAAAATTTTAGAATAGATTTTTATCCAGAATTATTGTACGAATGAGAAAGTAGAAATCAATATATTTTATTTCGAAGAGAGATTTTTTAGGATTAGGAGGGAAGTTAAAATTCCAGAATTTTGTTATTATATATAGTATAGAAGTATAGATGTACAAAGTGAATTGTACTACACTTTCTTAAAAATATAGAATAGAATTTTTACCTAGAATTATTGTACGAATGGGAAAAGTAGAAGTCAATATATTTTATTGGGAAGAGAGATTTTTTAGGAATGCGCGGGAAGTTAAAATTCCAGGATTTTGTTATTAATTATATATAGTATTGATGGGTAAATACGTACAGAAGAACGATCTGTATGACCGGTCCGTCGAGAAGTCATCCGACCGGTCCATTACGGTAATAATCCCGACAGGCCTAAATCACTTGTGGTCAACCGCACTGTCGTACCGATAGGCCTCGTGACAAGAGAATATGCTCTCGGATCACTCTTGGAATCGGCCGACGGAAAGTCACCCGACCGGTCTACCGTAGGGTGACCGGTCGGCCTGCAAGATGACATAGCCTGCAGAGCCGAAAACGTAACTTGCACGACAAGTCTTAGGGTCCAACTTGCACTTGCAGAGCGGCGATGGACAGTTTGCAGGTAGGCGGCACCGCCTCATCGATCAGTCAACCTACGCATAGCTGCAGAGCGACGCCTGACTGAGCCAACGAGAAGACGTCACGTCGATCCACTTGCAGCAGGCGCATTAAATGCGTAGACCGACTCAGACAGTATAAATAGGAGGGTCCCTCCTCACTTCTGATATCTTCATCTCATTGTAACAACTACTACTCACTACATTGCCACCTGCTTGTAACCACTTAAGCATTTGTTATAATACTTAGCCTCGGACCGCTCACTCGTCGCCAGGGTAGACGACCGACCGACGACTGACCGACGAGCGATCTTTTCTACTCGTTCACAAACATACGTATTCGTAGTGTAATCGTAACCCCAGTTCAATTTACGCTATCAAGTATAGATGTACAAAGAGAATTGTATTACACTTACTTAAAAATTTAGAATAGAATTTTACCAGAATTATGTACGAATGGGAAAAAGTAGAAATCAATATAGCTTTTATTGGAAAAAGATTTTTTAAGGAATTGGCCGGAAGTTAAAATTTCAGGATTTTGTTATGTAATTATATATAGTATAGATGTATAAAGAAATTGTATTACACTATTTTAAAATTTTAAAGAATGGAATTTTTACCCCAGAATTATTTACGAATGGGAAAGTAGAAAATCCCAATATATTTTTATTGGGAAAAAAGATTTTTTAGAATTGGGCGGCAAGTTAAAATTCAGGATTTTTGTTATCTAATTTATATATAAGTAATAGGATGTAAAAGAGAATTGGTATTAACTATTTTAAAATTTAGAATGGAATTTTACCCAGATTATTGTACGAATGGAAAAAGTTATAAATCAATATATTTATTGGGAAGAGAGATTTTGTAGGAATTAGGAGGGAAGTTAAAATCCAGGATTTTGTTATTTATATATATTTTATTATATTATTTCACAGTGGATGTCAACGTAATCAATTAGTTTAAAATTGTAGTCATTAAGTAATTAACGAGTTACTTGATGTTGTTAATTATAAATTTTTAATGAGTTTGATGGTTCATTAAATTTTTAATGTACAAGTGTTAAATTGCACATTTCAATATATTTCGAAGACTTATTGCTTTTTAATTTTTTTTTTTTTGGAAATAACAACCTTTTTCTTCTTTGAGTTTATATACTTAATAACCTTTCCCTCAATGAATTATTTAAAAGTGGCTGTTTTCCTCATGAAATGTTAAATGGACATATTTATCCTTTAAATAATATTTTATTTATTTTTCTCTCCAACCAAATTATGATCACATTTGTGTTTTAAAAGGTTCCAAACAAAACAGACACTATAGCAATCAACCCGAAATATTCCAATTACAATTTAGAATCAAAACTCCGATATTTGAAGTTTATTAAAATCCACAAATCGGAACAGCCCGTCATTGTTCCGAATTTGAAAAAAAATAAAACACAATTTATTGGTTAAATTTAGACTATTTTAAAATAAAAAATAAATTTTAAATAAAGATGGTTTCAAAATCGCGAACTGGATCCGAAATCGCCGGTTCACGGTTCAGGATCCAGTTTTTTCGATTCATAATTTTAATAAACTAAAATCCAAATATTAGGTTCTGGATCTGAATCATAACCGAAAACTTTTAATTCGATTGCTATAGTGTTCGATTAAGTTCGAACAAAACCGTGTCATCCCTACGTATACACAATACTTTGTTGGAGAAGAAAAAATAATAAAATGTTTATTTTAAGGGTAGAAATGCAATTTAATTTATCAGGGGGAAAACCTACTACTTATTAGAATAATTGAGGGGCTAATATACTTACCTGAAATAATTTAGAGAAAAAAAAATGCTATATATATAATCAGGAGGAAAAAAGCTAGTAAGGTATAATATAAATTTTAGTGAAAGAAAGCATTTCATTTTTTTTTTTTTTTTTTTTTAACGAGTAGTTATATTGAGACATAAATTTAAAAAGGTTCGATAATGTTTTATTTAGATATAAGTTGATTAAAATTCTTGGATATGTGAAGATTAAGTTTGTATATTTAATGTTTCAAAATAATGAGAAGGTGGATGAACAAGTAATTCTTAAAGTGTAAATGAAAAAATAAAGGGAAAATGACACTTTTTTCCCTTGAGTTATATACTTATAGCGATTTTTCTCTCTGAGTTGTTTATGCAAGCACATTAGCCCCCCTCAATTATTTTAAAAGTGGCGATTCCCCCCCCCCTAATATATTAAATTGACATTCTTACCCTTAAAGTAAACATTTTATTTATTTTTCTTCTCCAACAAATATTGTTAATAACGTAGGGATGACCACGGTTCGGTTCCGAACTGCAACCGAACACTATAGCATCCGAAGTGAATAGTTTCCAGTTATGATTTAGATCCAGACCCAATATTTAGATTTCAATTTATTAAAAT
>VALG01011614.1:0-14497 GCA_009835305.1 Ipomoea purpurea
GCCACAAAAACACACAGTCTATAAAGGTACAGGTGCTAAGCTACCGCTCTAGACATCGCGCTCGACTACTCAACACCTGGAAAGATACAAAGATAAACATCGTGGCGGACGCCCGGTCAGCGAATAATGCTGGTAACCACCAATACCGTTAAGTATCATAAATGGGTAGATATATAATATGAAACCATTTTCGAAACAGAATACATATATATAAGTTAAAACCAATGATCACATGATAATACAAGACTCACCATCTCACAGGACAACACTGGGAACAGTCCCAACACAAAGGTTAACCACACACAAGGATAAAGACTCACCAACGACAACACATGCCAAAAGACACCACAAGCCTCCGTGACTACACACGTCACGAGAGAAGAGAACTCACCACAACAACCGCTTTCACAAAGCCCTCGTGACATCACCCATCACGAGTTGATATGCCTTCCTTATGCGAAGTTCCAACCTTATTGGCTACCCCCAAACCTTGTACCTTCGGTGCCAACCATTACCCTTCCAGAAAACCCCTGTACAGCTATGTCCAACCTTATTTCTTCCGGGACCGTCATCCCCCACCTACAGACCACTAACGAAAACCCACCAATTCATGGCAACACATGCCCGGATAAACACAATGTTTATCCCCCCAATCACGTGGGCTCAGCCACAACTCCATAAAATCACGTCACGGCCACCACGAGGACCGCTTGCAATACCTTGGTGACTAGTGTCCCATACCACTAATCGTGCAATCCAGGTAGAGCCACACACGCACCACCACTCACATCGAAATAATCAATGGATTAAAAAGAAGGTATGAAACACACTCAACAAGAGAAGGGTCATCACCCAACGACAACAACGACGCCTAACATTTACGACAATAACTAGCAAGCTCAACACGAGGAAACTCAAGATAAGTCCGAGGAACACAGGACACCACACGGTTTAAAGAAACACAATGTTGAACACTTTAGCATGATTCACAACACACCAAAGATCCTACAGGGATACCTACCATATAGATCTAGACATAAAACATAAAGAAGACGCTCAAATAGTTCCACAAAAGAACAACGGAGGCAAAGATCAAAGACCAAGACAACAAAACACGGGAACAAATCCATCACCAACCAAACGTGTTCCCGCGGGTGGACCCACGGGTAGTGCCCCACCCGTGTCCCGCCCGCGGGTACACAACCCACAAGGCAAACGTTCCCCGCGGGTAGCGCCGGCGGGTGGTGCCCCGCCAGCCGTTCCGCCCGCGGTATGTCCCTGTACTACAACAGATCCCTTCGGGGATTTTCTCCTTCAAAAAACAATTCAAGTCAAAACATGCCAAATCTCACCAAGCACAACAAAATGACTTGAACCATGGAAAATGCCAAGCAATGGCAACAAATGAAACCTAAACACAAGCTCTAGATATGCAATATCACAAGATAAATGCATAAACTCTCACATTTCATAACAAAGAACAAGTAGAAGCCAAGAAATCATATATAAGGTAAGCAAAATTGGTTTTGTAGAGCATGGGTTACCTCTTGAAGACCAAAAGACTCTTCTTAGACCACAACAAGCTCTCCACTAAGCTCACTAGCCAAACCCACTTCAAGATCAAACCAAAAGATCGTAAAGATCCAACCTTTAACAAAAAGACAACTAAGATGGAACCAAAAAGACTAACAAGCTTAGATCTTACCCTTCTTGATGCCAAAATAGAGGAAAGATTGAATCTTGGAAGCAAAACTTGAATCTTGACAAAGGCTTCTTTTGGCTTGAAGAACAGCTACTTTTGTTTTCTAGAGAGAAGGTAGAGATATTTTATAGGAAGTGTAAAGGGATAAAAATGAAGAAGTCTTCTAGGTTTAGGTTACAAGACTAGCTCATGGTGAAAGATAAGTTTACCCTTACTAACTCCTTAGAAAGTGTAAGGAACTAGATTGCACTAGGTCAAATTCTAGTCCTTGGAGTATAACAAATCAGGATTTTAGGAAAGCAATTCCTCAAAAGAATAGACATTAAGTTACTAACATTAATCATGGTTTCGCTAATGGTGGATTTTTTGGGTGTTACGAGACCAAGGCACTCAACATTATGGGGCTCACACCAAAAACTTTCGGATTCCGCCGTACAGCGGGTGAGACATGTTTCACCAAACACGTTGGGGTGGGCGGGTCTACCGTCTCTGCCCTTAGCTCGCCTATCTCGGGTCGTAGGAAAGGGATTGCAAAGGCAAGACGAATGGAGAGTGGCAATCTCTTGCTAAACTTCCCACTCTCACACTCATCTAACCATTGGGCATCCTACAATGGAAAGAGATCATATGCACAGGCTCTACAACAAAAGGCATCCAAGGACAATCGCATGATCATTAAAATGCTTCATTATATAAACCGATACCAAGCATGCGCATTTACTGAGATCAACAAATCAAAATCCGAGATTCCAAATTACAAGCAATATCTAAGCACTGCAGTCATCGCATTAGGGCAAGGATAGACAACACAAATTGAAATCTGAAGGATACCGGTAAACAAGGGAAGGCGTACTTACCCAAGTCTTCAGTCGTACTTGTGCAAGAGGCATCCAGAAGGAGACAAATTGGTAGAACAAATGAGTGTAGATCTTCAAGGAAATGTAAATCCTAAACTAGGCCCTATCCGTAAGCGCTAATCTAAGAGCTGTTGAATTGAAAGGGGGGATAATGGGAAAAGATTTCTCCTAAAAAGGAAATCCGGGGCTGTACAAGGCGCGCGCTTTCTTATAGGCCATAGAATCTGGAAATTTTATTTAATCGTGTCCCGGTCAACGGCACGTTGCGAGCTGCGTTGAACTCTCCTGAAATTTCGGGGCCCAAAGATTAAAGTTGTATGCCCCCTTTGAAAAGCCCGAACCATATCCACCCTTAAATCACCTCATTTGAACAGCTCCTACCGCTCAAAGAGTATGATCATGGGTTTAGCCGAACTGTGCTGTGGAATGCCCTGAAAAGGGCATAATATTTTGCCTGCTCTTCCGGCTTACAGAAGGCACAGTAGATTAGTCCGTTAAGATCCTGGAAGGTTTCCGTATCAGTGAATCGCGGCCACTCGCGTGTTTAGAGCGAGTGATGTGAGGCATAAAGCGACCTCTCACATTTCCTTTGGGGACGCGCAGCGACATTGAGCCTATCTGAGAATACGCGCGCCCGGTATAAAGCAGTAGCGGTGCTGTTTTGGGAGCACAACGAGTCAAGAGTGGGTTGAGGGCGTAACCCAGAGATTTTTGTTTTTTACAGGCGCTTGGTATACGCCTTAGAATAAATGAGAAGTGTATAAATTGGTACTAATCTCAATACGGTTCTACAAGAATCGTGGGTCCGTTTATAAATAGACTCTTACATCTCGGTTCTTAGTCCATAAGTATCATAGTTACTGATTGTTTTAATAAGCTTTCCATTATAGGGTAAAGTTGGGCCAGTGTAGAGTTATTAGAGTATCCACACTTTGTTGTCCATTATTTTCGCACAGATCTGTCTTATAAATTCTCCTGAGTACTTCCAATGTCTTTGCATTTTTGCCCTTTTAAGCATAATAATCAAGGCCTTTGCTGGGTTACTTAATTATAACGACTAAAACGTTCTGTGGCCTGATTAATCTATTAATAAAACAGTTTGGGCGGGGGACAGCCACAATGAGGGGATTCTATTGTACTTAGATGGAGTAGTAATAAGGAGATAAGGAGCAGTATTGTTTTGATTAGTTTTTCCCTAACCTCGCCTTGAACATAAACGTAAAATTTAGTCTGAAGGTAACAATGTAAAATATATGGTTCGTTCATGAGTGAAAGAAGGGATGATGTTTGGTGTAATGGGGTGATATGTGCAAATGTTTAGATGAAATTTGATGAATTGGTAAAGCTGGTTAAACCTGGACTAGAAAGGAGAAAATGTTGTTATATTGAAGAACTCAGGAAGCATGGTTATATTATGTCAAATAATTGTAGGTGGATTCTACCCTAAAAAAAAATGGTATGTGACAATAATAGATGTATAATTTAGATCGAGAAGATGACCATAAAGGCATAATGGAATTCGTATTTAACAAAGGTTTCCCATGGCCATGTCTTGATTAGCCCGGTGACGACAATGTATGTGCACTCAAGTTTTGGTGGTCCAATTATTTATTTATTTATTTATTTTGTATCTTAAAGCTACGTCATTACATCTATTACTTTAACGTGCTTGAGTATTAACGTTTAAAAGGTCTGGGGTTTTAAAAATAAGTTATGTACATTCTTTATTTTTATTTGTAAATATATAATAATGTTAATAAAACTTTGTCTAAATTTAACTTAATAGACAAGACCCCCATTTTTAGGTGGAGGGTAGTGTATTCTTTCATATATGACAAATGGATGACATATAACTTAAGTACACGATCATAACCAAGGCAGCGCATGAAATGTTAATATTTCAAGACATTTGCAGTAAACAATAACAATAAAAGGAGAAAGAGAAATGTGTTTAGGGTTGTTAGTACACGATAGACGGACGGAATACTTTTGGCATTGATATGATGAAGTGAAATTGGGAGGTTTTCTCAGCACGTGGGGGAATGGTGTAACCTTGCAGAGCTCAATTGGGCTTTCTTGGCGAGCCTGGGACTTGAGTATTACTCATTCAGAGGTGGGTTGCTTGACGTATTCGCCAGAGCAAGGCTTATGTTGATTAAGCCCTCTCGCGCAGCAGGCAGGTGGTGATGGGTGGCCGTTGAGCGTCTATAAGGCGTAAAGCACAGGGGTCGAGCTGCTTTGCGTCGCGAGTGTAGCCATCGAAAATGTGCTTCTCCCAAGAGAAGCAATACAGAGCTGCTAGCTGCTGATGACGTAAAGGCCTTCATCTTTTGTTTGCATATAATGTTACACTTGACTCTGGATCGATAGTTATAATCTCTCCAAGGCCCTGCCATTAATATAGACATCCAGGTTAAGTGCTGTAAGAGACTTGGGGGTCTCATGATGCATCTTTGGCTTAGGATTCGGAGAATTTTTAGAGAGATTTTCGGATGTGGAATTAAAGCCAATTCGTTAAATCTGTGAAGTGGTATACGTATATAGGTGTACAGTTTATATCCCTGTACATATACTAGTATATATATATTACTACTAATAATATAGGCTATATATAGCGGAGGTATATATATATGAGTTGTATATAATATGATATAGCTTATCAGGGTTGAGTTCCAGTTGAGAAACATGTGCTTAGGGCTGGGAACGTGAGAACACATCAGTGTAGCATGCATCTAATATTTTTAATTGCGTTGTAGATTAGATCTAAGTGTGTGGAAACGCGCACTTAAATGTGTGCAACGCGATTTGAGTATTCTGTGTGCACATTTTTAATGTGCGGTTTGCACAGCAGTGCTTAATGGTGGAATCTAGATCAGCTTAAAAAGATATTAGATGGATGCACGATGATGTGTTCGTCACGTTCTCACCTAAAACATGTTCTCATGATGATCCTAAGTTCGTAGGTATTATATATATGTATTGTATTAAGGCTTATATACCTATATATATATATATATATACTAGTATATAATACTATATATATATACTATAGTACTATATATATATATATATATATATATATACTGATATATGATTAGTATGTATATATAGGGAAGGGGATCCGGGTGCATTTGGTGGGCTCCCGTGCGGTTGTGCGGTGGGATTAATGTGCGTGAGGTTTATACTTAATGGTGCCATGGGAGGTGTCGTGCGCGGCTTGATGCTGGCCCCTGAGATTTGCTACTTGAATGCTGCGGTAAATGTTAATGATTGCGGTGGAGTTTTGCTACATCTAATGTGCCTGGGCGAGTATTGTGCTTAATAAAGCGTATATATTTATGCTTAATGTGCCGGTGAGTAGTTCATGTAACGAGCTCAGAAGGAAGGCAGAACAAAAAACTCACGCACATTAACGCCCAAGCCTTCTTGTTACTTCTTCCTTTTCAATGTTGGCCATGAATTCTGGATTATCAAGCCTACCTTCTGGGTTGTAGTTGGAATGTTTATATATTTTGATGACGCACGGCACAACAAAATTTGCGACACCAGCTAAGTGTGGATTTCTGTTGTATTTATATTTCCATAATTTAACACGACCACTAGCCCGGCTCCGGCCACATCATCATCGGATGGAGGGGCAATGGCTACTGCGGGGGATGGGAAGAAGCCTGGACCATCCCATTTTTCTGCTGCCCATTTTACTACCATTCACGCTGATATTACAGCTATACAATCTCAGACACATTAATCAACTGCACAACCGCACGGGAAACGCATTCAAAGCGCGACGGCGGAACCTTACTATTTGATAGTATTAGGTATATATGTATATACAATATAGCTATATATAATATAGTAGTAGTATATATCATATCCGGCGTCCTAGGTAAGGAGTAGGGGTATAGTACTTATAGTATATTAGGGTGAGTTCACACTCGAGGAAACAAGTATATAGAGGACTGGCGAGGGACAAGGAATTGGGGGAGTGGCACACAGACAAATTAACTTACCCAGGCCCACATAACGTCCTACATACATAATGCAGCACATAGAAATAAATGTAACTTGTGGGTTTAACCGAGGCTCGGTATAAAGTTGAACAAATCTAGCACCGGCGACATGGACAAACAGTGCGCATACGACTACATGTTGACCGGATGCAGCTGCGACGACATATGTCGGCCTGTAATGGACGTCACAGCGCCTATCATCTGTGCCTCACGGTCCGGTCTATAATGATACTTGGGTTCCTCATTTAATACAGGCAACCGACACACACACACAGCACACACACACACAGCACACATGTATATATTATCATATATTATATATTATGGCATATATATGTATGTATGTAGTATGTATGTATGTATGTATGTATGTATGTATGTACGTAGGTATATAGTATGTATTATGTATGTATGTATGGTATGTATGTTGGTATGTATGTATGTATTCATGGTATGTGATGTATGTATGATATATAGGATATATATAGCTATAATATGTATGTATGTATGTATGGTATGTATGTTATGTCATGTAGTATGTGTAGCTATATATATATATGTACGGTATATACTATATATATGAGTCAATAAGGTAGTATATAGGTAGTATATATATGTCATTTAGTATGTATTGTATGTATGTATGTAGTAACGTACGGTACCATAGCATATACACGTATACGGATAGCATAGTTACATACATATATAATATATTGTAAGTATATAGTAGATATGATATAGTATAGGGTATAGTTAATTATATAATATGTGACCTATAGATATATTATATTTGAAGTCCGGGTGCCACACTCCTAAGTTACGTACTTGGGATCCCATGTTCTACTAATTTTAGATGAAGCAATGGGGTCTTTTCATTCCTTAACACTATATTTATTACTTTCCATTTTCATTTATTGTCCAGTTGCTGTTTAGTAAAGAATTTGTAGCGTTATTTTCAGCTCTTCTTAATCAATATTTCTCTCTCTTAGTGATTTTCTTTGGAATTTTATGGCGGTGTGTGCGTGGTGTCGAATGGTGTGTACGTTTTAATGTAGCAGGACTTGTACACCATGGCGTGCTGGTTTTTTTTTTTTTTTAAAAAAAAATTATTCATTTTGGTATGTGCGTTTCGTGATACAGGCATGCACATTTTGGTTTGTGTTTTATATTATTACTAGTTTCGAGCGTGTGCGAAACATATCCAAAAGAAAACAAAAATATACGAATCTAATTTGGGTATCGGCGGTTTGAATTTTGAGTAGATAATCGGTGCGTAGTAAATATAGTTATTGGGGTTGTTGTTGTTGTTTTGTTTTTTTTTTTTTTTTTTCTTTTTTTTTTTAATTGTGGGGGAATTTTACGATGGTGTGTCACCACTGGAAATTATGGAATTTCCGACCACTTGAAACTGATCTTAAATCAAATATAAAGTAAAATTGGTCGGAAATAGCTATAAAGGTTTTTCCAAACACCAAAAGTGGTTGGAACAAGGCTTTTAACTTGATTTAAGAATCATTTTAGATGGTCGAAAATTTCATAATTTTCAGCAGTGTGTGCGCGAGTGTGGAATGGCGTGTGCGATTTTTCTGTAATAGGAGGTGTACCACCATGGCAAACTATAAAAAGCACACATCATTCCACACCCACGCACACACTGCCGTAAAATTTCCCATAATTTAAAATTCATATGTAACAAAATATAATTAATTATTACCATTGATAGGGTCCCAAATAATTTAAAATATCAATTTCCATTCATAATCTCCCTAATATAATGGTTAAGATCCAATTGAATTATATCCATAATTAAACATATATTCTACAATTACTATTTAATCCTTTTGATTTAAATATATCCTTAATTACTTTCGCAATCTCTTATAATCTCAACTATTTATGGAAAATGAATCAATGGATATCAGTGAAGATCTCATGGATTTCTCATGCTGCAGGTATAGGGGTGTTGCACCAGATTCGAAAGGGCCTATATATATAATATATATCACATATCAGTATATATCAGTATTATAGTATACGTATAATAGGTAGTATATACTATATATATATATGGAAAGGATGTCAGATGATTGCTGCTTCCTGTGCAGGGTTGGTGCGATGGATTAATGTGCGTGACGGTTGTATACTTAATTGTGCGCTTAGTGTTATGACCTGTATATGCCTGAGAATTTGTACTTAATATGCGTCCATGGTTAATATGCGTGAGTTTTGTACTTAATGTGCCGGGGTATTTTTGCTAAATTGCGTGAGATTTGTGGGCTTAATGTGCTTGACTAATAAGAGAATTTTCAACAATCTGGAAAACATTAATGCGATGGAACTCTTGCAGAGACCATCACAAGTAGATCCAAATTCTCAGTTTCTCTTCCACTAGTGGTTTTCTATGTCCTCCATAGCGTGCACCTTCACCCATACCAGAAGTAAATCAATATTAATAAGATAAACTTAAATAAAACATAATCTCAGGGTAGGGGAAATGCTACCTGGGATGGGAAGAAGCTGATATCGCCATATTTTCTGCTGCATTTTACACGTTCACGCACATTCCGAGTACAAATCATGCAGGCACCATTAGACACAACCACTCACGCACATTGATGTGTGTAGCAAATCTTCACGCACATTTAATAACCGCTAGGACACACCGTACGGGAAGCTTCAAACCGCACGGGGAATCCGTCGACGCTAGTATACGTATTATTATATAGGTAGGTATAGTATAATATATAGGTATATATATATATAGTACTATTGATATAATATATTTTATAATAGTATAGTATTATATAGTACTATATATATAATATATATATTAGTATATATATATTGGGTTCAGATTGTTAAGCTTTAAGTTAATGAAAGGGGAGCAAATTTCAGTTTTAGTCCTCCGCCACATTTAGTCGATATTATTTAGATTTTGGTTAGTATTACATCGAATTTTGATTCACTTGTACTTTTAGTTTCGACATTTGTGGACATTGTTACATTCAGTCATATTCTTTATTTTTTCATATTACATTCATATTACATCCATGACTTTGAGCAACTTCCACTTTTAGTCCTCGACTATTGTGGTACTGTCACATTTAGTCCTACTCATTAATTTTTTCATATTACATCCACGGCTGAAAATCAAATGAATGCGCATGGATGTAATATGGAAAAATTAAAACACGGTTGAAATTCAACTGATTTCTGACCACCTAAAAGTGGTCGGAAATAGCCTTAATTAGGTCTGAAAAGCTTGCTCCGACCACTTTTCCGGACCAATTTGGGTATTTTTGGAAAAACCCACTTCGCTATTCACCGACCACCGTGAGAAGCTGATCAGAAATAGCGACCACTTTTCTCAAGACCGGGTCGGCGAAACGAGCGGCCAGGGCAGGAATTTAGGGTTGGGGGTAGTTCCGAATCTTTTATGACCACTTTTTTTGTGGGTCGGAAACTTGACATAGTCAAATAAAAAGAATTCATTTCACTACAAAAAGCCGAAGATATGAGTATATATATATAATATAATTATATATCATATAGTAATATATATACTTTCATACTTAATAGTATATTATACACTTATAGTACATATATATATATATATATAGATATATATGTATCTATGTATATATGGTATCATATGTATATATGTATATACTATATATTTTATATGCTAGTTATATACTATTATAATATATAGCATATATATATATATACGTATTATATATTATTAATATTATATTATTATATATATATATAAAATAATATACTATGTATGCTATCTATATATAGATGGTATTCAAATGGAGCGGACGGCAGCTATATTATTAAAGGACTGTGGGAGCGACAGATGTTAGTGTGTGCCATTAGGGGGCCAGTATGTGTGTGCATGGGCCGAATGTAGTTCATGCTGCACACGTTTGTATGTCGCGGCTAGATTTTGTGTGAAGTTGTATAGAGTCTGGGTTTTTCGAAACCTGATGTTTGCATTATTCGTTGTTATGCCATTATTGTTTAAGTTGTGTGTGCTGCGTATTAATTTGTTTTTGTTCCCATTATTTGTCGCTCACAGTTCCGTGTCTAGTAGTATTTGTGAGCTCATTTCGAATCAACGCCTATAGTATATATATATAGTATATACAGTATATGATTATATTGCTATATATATTATATATATATATAACTGATTAGTATGTTATACTATTATAGCTATTTCAGTGTGTGTTGCCTGCTGCTGTCCTTAGGTTTCTTCGTTTTCTGTCTTCACCAATATGCTTCAAACAAATATACACATTAACTTTATAAAATACGACCATAAAAAAACATACCAATTAATTTACTCATCACAAAAATTTACAGCCATTATTCATGTGTATAAAAAACACCATTTACATTTGTGTTTTTTTTAAATACCACCATTTTATGTTTTATGATTTACTATTTTTATTTTTTTTTTCTTTTTATTCTCTTATGTTTTTTTCATTTCATTTTTCTTTTCCCTTACTACTTTTTTCCATTTATAACACTTTTTATTCTTTAACCCCCCGTCCTCACCTCCTCACTGTGAATTTCTTCCTCACTTAACTTTTTTCATTTCATATATATATATATATTATACTAATAATACAACACTATATATATATTATATATATATATTATATTATATATAGTATTATATATTTTAAATTTATATATTAATTTTATATTAATTCTTTTCATATGACTACCAATTAAATCTTAAATAATATTTATTTTTTAATTATGTAATATTATTTTATTTTGTTTATAAATCAAGTTTTTCTTAAATATTATCTTTATTACTATTTACCTAATGTTTAATTTTATTCTGGGTGGGTGTTATCCTAATCATTTTTTTCTTAACTAATCAATTCATTAATCAATTTCTTTGCCGTATCTTATTCTATACTTTTCTCTAAACACTAATTTCATTCACAATTCTTTAATCACTAATTTTATTCTTAAATCTATTCTTAATTAAAATTAGTATTCTTTTCTTCCTTTCTTTACAAATCTAATTACCTTTTTTAAATTCTTTTTTAAATTGTTCTTCCATTAAATATTACATCTTCTTCCAAATTTTTTAATCATTTAATATACATCTTCTTCCAAATTTTTCATTTAAATTCCTTACACTTTGCTAATTTTTTTAACTAAATAAATATTTAATTCATCCAATATATCATAATTCTTAAAAATTACATTAACTAAAGATTAATTCATTCCATTTCCTAAAAATTTATAACTAAAGTTATTTTTTTTCAAATCCTTTTTTTTTTTTTTTTCTACAACATTTTCACAAAATTATAACTATATATATTATTTATTTATTATTATTCATTTCACTTCATTTAATTAAATATATATATACTATATATCAAATTATATTATACTATATACTAATTACTATATTATATATATTAATATATATATTAGTATATAGTATAATAATTATATATATTACTTACTTATCCTTTCATTAAACTACTAATTTCCATATCTATTAATTATATATTAATATTTCATTATATATTTCTTCATTCCTTGTATATCATATAATATATACTTATTAATTTATATTTTTTAACTCCTATAACTTCCCATTCTAACTTCTCCTAATTTCTATATTTGATTTTATATAATATCTGAAACATCTTAATTAATAATAATATAAAAATAAAACATTCAATTTTATTGTATTCAGTTCAACTTGTCATGTAAACCAATCATTCACATTCTTACAATTCTACATTAAATCTCCAAACATTTATCCAACTTTTATAATTCTCATTCTTCTTCTTTTGTATCCCATAATATTAAATCTTTAACCTTTTTTCTGTTTTATATATGATATTAAATTTATTATATATGTTTTTACACTGTCCTAATTATATCAAATTTATCCATTTTTTGTTTCCCTTTTTTTTTCTTATTTTGTTTTATTTCAAATTATTACATATTACAATCACACCCCTGTATTTCCAACAAATCTATAATTCTTAAAATTCTAAATCTTCTTATCATTTCTTTTCTCTTTAAATTTAATACAATATTCCATATTAAATAACATTTTCCAATCATTAATAATATTTTCTTAATTATCATTTTTAATTTCTTGTCCATTAATTAATTTTCATTATAAGTATTTTTACTCCCTTATGTATCTTTTTTTTTCATCTTAATCAAACTCTTAAATTATTACCATTAAATCATATACAATTTACACTATTATCGATCTTGTACAATAATTTTATTTTCTCTCCTCTCATTTTACTTAATCTAGAGTTTTATTTTACTTACGTAATTAATTTCTTTCTTTTTTTATAATTATTCATTCATATTCATGGTTTTATTTATGATTTTTTCACTAGCCTTCTATTTCAAATTATTTATTTTATTCATTTATATAAGATTATTTTCATATTTATACTCATTTTCTCTGTTTCATTCCATATTATTACAAATACATTATAATATTTTTATCTCTTTCTTAATTTTCCAAATTTTTTTATTTTTTTTTAAATATTTCTTCATCATTTTCATTATAAAATTCATAATTATTAATATATATTTTTTATTTTTTCATGCATAAATATTTTTTTTTATCACCATATTTGTTTAACTTCCTTTTAAATTTTAAATATTTTTTAAATATTTATTTTATTATATTTCTAATAATACAAAAATCTAAAATTTTATATTTTCTTATAAATTCATTTATAAATTTTATATTATTATTCATAATTAAATTCCATAAAATTTATTAATACCTTTACACAAATTTTCTCATATTTTTTAAATTTTTACAATTCTTAAATCCAACCAATTTACTTTTTATCCAATATTATATTATCATTAAATTAATTCAAAATTTAAATCATTTATATTTATTTTAATTTTTATGATTCTTCAATTTATAATAGAACATTAAAATTTAAAATAAAAAAATTTATTCTCAAATTTTATAATTCTCAAAATAAATATTTTAATTTATTTTAAATTATTTTTCATCTCTAATAATTTCCACATTATTCATTTTAAATTCTTTTATAATTTTCCATTATATAAATAATTTATTTACTCATTAACCTATTAAGTATTCCTTTATAATCAATTTAATATTTTATTTCACCATTTCATTAATTAATATTAAAATCTATCTATCCACATTATTATTTCTAATTTATTATCAAAATAATTTTTTATATACTTTAATAAAATCATTAATTATCTTTATTATTATTTAATATAAAATTCCATCCTAAAATATTCTAATTTCATTTTAAATTCTAATCATTAAACTTTCCTCATTATCCATATTAACTATTTCTTTTTTATATTTCTTTTTTTATTTTTTATAAAAAGTCATAGGGTTTCTTTTTCAACTATTCATTCTGTAATTTTTTTATTGTCTTTACATGTCAATAATTTCATTTTCTAATAATTTAATTATTTTATATTCCGTTTTTCCAAAAACCCTATTTCACCATTTTATTACATTTTTACATCTCTACTACACTTTCAAAATCATTAACAATAATTTTATAATTCAATTTAATACAATATCATTATAATATATCTATCTTTATCTCCTAATTTATTTTTTATCATTTACTTTTTACTTCCTTTAACTTATCTTTTTCAATACCTTTCAATACCATTCATCTTAATATACTTAAATTCCAAAATTAAATTTCAATTCTAAATAAATCCTCAACTCACTTTCTAATTTATTACTTTATACCCTTTAGTTCAATTTATATATTACTTCATTTTTTTATTTTCAATCATCAAAATTTAATTAAAATTATCCAAATAAAATTCTTTATCTTTTCTTCATTTTTATATTATTTTCTCTTAACTTCATCTTAAAAAATCAATTTTCATTTCATCTATAT
>VALG01011615.1:0-41559 GCA_009835305.1 Ipomoea purpurea
ATAAATCAAGTTCAACATTGAATGTATACGTAATTATGAACCTTTATAAGGTTATGAACCGCATGCAAATAATTGTACAAGAATAATATATATATATATATATATATATAAATATATATATATATATATATATATATAGTATATATATATATATATATATTATATATATATATATATATATATATATATTTAAATTTCATGCTAGCAGCAATTTTGCATGTAAGTTGGGAAGTTGAAAGCTCACGAGCTGTATATTCATTCTCCAAC
This sequence comes from Ipomoea purpurea, assembly GCA_009835305.1. Classification (NCBI taxonomy): domain Eukaryota; kingdom Viridiplantae; phylum Streptophyta; class Magnoliopsida; order Solanales; family Convolvulaceae; genus Ipomoea; species Ipomoea purpurea. The sequence goes on from VALG01011615.1 coordinate 268, forward strand.
TGAAACAATTTTCAATATGGTGAAATGGACAAAGTTCCAACTGAAACATTTTCCAATATTGAAAAATGGACAAAGTTCCAACTGAAACATTTTCCAATTTGGAGAATGGACAAAGCCTTCCATCAAAGTCCTTTCGGCAAAACTCATTCTCCACCTACTGTATTTCAATTAACTTTCTACCAAACTAAAATAATATTTATAACTTTACAACTCCAAATATTATTTAAGCTTCATAATAGTCCATCTGAAACATTAATCTTCATTACTATATAAATTTTCCAACATCTTCTCCTTATTTTAGTCGGTCTCCTAAATAAATCAAACCTTGTAATAACAATTGAGCTTGTATCTTTAGTCCACCTTTTTTAATATTATTTATTTACGGACAAAATTAAAAAAGCACCCACGACTCAGCATCCTATTCGATAACTAGTCTTATTTCGTTATCTATTTTACTCTTAAGACCTAGTTTCAATCACACAATTGTGTGGACCACGGTTCAAAAATAATATCATTTTACGTTTTTTTACGTGACCCGTTGCAATATACATTTTTATAACTCATAATGTACATTATCTTACCCCCAAAAGTACGTTTCATTATTCTAACTCATAATATACATTATTTTAAACACATAATATACATTATTCTAACACATAAAAACATTATCTTACCCAGAAGTTTCATTATTCTAAAACATAATGTATGTTATCCTAACACATAATATACATTATCATAACTTATAAAATTAAGCAACATCGTTTTGAACCATAGTCCACACAACTGTGTGAACCGTGTTATTTGTCACTAATTTCATGGTGGAACTGGTTCAAAAAATCTTTGTAAAGGTTTATATAAATCCTCTCTAAACAATCCTAATATGATTCCCTATGAATTATTCTAACTAATTAATTAATTGTTTAAATAATATAATAAATAAAATTAATATTTGTAATAAAATTAATATAATATAATGTTATATTTAAATCATATTATTCTTCCTTCCAGCAATTCACTCACAACTCAAAGACTTCTTGCAACAAAAGAATGAATCACATTGACAATTTAAATAATTTCAAACATAAAATCTCCACAAACTAATTAGGGGCTGTTTACTAGCAGACTGTTCTATATTTTCAATTTTTTCAATTTTTTATTCTCTATTTTTCATTCTTTGTTTTCTGATTAGAAAATTTGTTTACTAACACTTTTTTTTTTTTTTTTAGATTAACGTTATAAAATTAAAACAAGTTTAATTTCGAGTAATTTTTAGATCTTATATTTAAAATAATTTTTACATATGTTTGATTTAAATGGATAATTTTTTTTTTAACTTTTAAGTCTAATATATTTAAGATTTTTACATTTGATAACTGAACAAAATTTATATATGTATATAATATAATAACTAAAAAAATATATCGGAACCAATAACCTTCTAAGTTCACCTAAAATTTAGTTTAGATAATATTAATATTTTTTGAGCTAATATTTAAAATATTATTTGGATATATTCATTGAATGACATGTATATAAATATATAAGTTTTACTTTGAATTCTAATATATGTGAGATTTCAATATCAGATGAAAATTTGTAAAGCGCAGCACTGAAACTGGAGTTATATACACAAACGATCTGTAACGCAGTTCGGGCAAACAACCCTAATCTGCGAGGCACTTCTCAATTTTGAGAACTTGCCTAAATCCACTAAAAGCTCAATATTTAAAGTAACCTGTTTGGAACCTGAGATTACACAATAGAATGATTTTTCCTACCAAACTATTGAAACCTAAACACATGTACTACTTTCTAGGGAATTTAGTATCCTATTCTCAAAGAATCTCGTACCTCACAATTAGATCTTGAAAGCTTGAGTTCTACAATAAAGGACAACCCCTATTTATAGTAGCTAATCCTAACAGATTCATGAATAATAAAGTTATTCCTAATCAAACTAGAACTATAAAATATTCAACAATAAATCCTTTTAGAACTAGTATTCTTCAATAACTATTCCTCGTAGGACTGTTATCCTTTATAGAACTGTAATTCTTTTTGCACATAACTTTGACAAAACACTTTGAGTCAACATCAGATATCTGGACCGAACTTGTATTACGATGTAACATAATTAAAAATATTCGAACTAATAATCTATTCAGTTCAATCAAAATCTAAAACATTATATAGAGTTTAATTCTTAATTTTGATAATGTAAATAATGTCTAACTTTAAATTTAAAGTGTAAGCAAATAAGTTATTTTTAAATAAGTAAAGTAAGTAGAAAAGATAGAAGATAGTAATAAGTAAAGTAAGATGATAATGAATGTAATAATTGTAATGTGGTTATAGTGAGATATAATTAAATAGATGATAGATGATTCTGTTTCCCATTTAGAAAACAATTTTTAAGAGTGTTTCAGTTTTTTCAGAAATTATTTTTAGTTTTCAAAATGAAAAACTATGTTAGTAAATATATTTTTTATTTTCTATTTTCTAGTTTTTATAAATTTTCAAAAATTTCTAGTTAGTAAATGGCCCCTTATAGTTTGGCCATGCGGTGAATAAAAAAAAATCTATCCAAGAGTCCCCCCGGGGAGGAGATTGAGACCGCGATCCACAAACTTACGCATGGGACTCACCCTTTACTTGGGAATAGAGAGGACGGGCCAGACCCAGCAGAGCGACGACCCGGGAGCGGATTCCCACTGGCAGGGGACCTGGAAGAGGAGAAGAAGAATGATAATGAAGAGGGTAAGCTTCCTAAGCTTCGGGCCACCCCAGCGAGATCAGATCTTTGACGAGCCTGTGAAGTGGAAGGCATTGGGCCAAGAAATCCTATTGATTGCAGCCTTTCTCCAGACCTCCGGGAAAAGCATGAAAAAAAACGGCCCCATTTCGGCAGCAATTGCAGAAAGCCGTTTTTGCAGCATCCATAGCGGAGCCAACGAGTTCAGTCGAAGAGCGTAACGAGTAAGGTTACAGCTTTTGGATAGAACAAGTTTATTGAACCTCCGAAAAACCTATCATGTCAATAAACGGCTCGTCTCGCCGTGACCTTCTCTTGAATTCTCAAAAAAAACTTATGTCACTCCATCGATTTTTTATGTTGTCAAAGAGTTTCACAATGAAAATAGATGGCGAGTCTTTCTTCGAGGTGTATTTATCTTTACAATTAAAGGTTCTTTTTCACTCAACTCTTTTATATTACTGATGAAGGAATTAGGCTTCGGTCCAAAGAGTGATTTGAGCCCAATAATATAAGTATGGAGCATGTTTAGGCCTAAAAGAGTTAAGGTCTTAAGGAGGAGTCCAAGTTGAGCGGCAAATTATGCCCTGAAAATCTGTTTTACCGTGAATGGTGAACACAAGTCTAAACGACGTTGTTTTTACACACAAAAAAAAATAATTCACGGATGTGAAATTAACGGCGCCCCTGCGTTTGATCAAATTATGAATTTTCTGTTATGAGATTATGAATGTAATGTAAATTCATAATCTCATAATAGAAAATTCATATCGCATAAAAGTAAAATATTTATTAAATTATGAATTTTCTGTTATGAGATTTATGAATTTTTCTGTTATAAGATTATGAATTTTCTGTATTGAGATTAAATGGAATGTAATGTAATATTCATAATCTCATAACAGAAAATTCATAATCTCATAACAGAAAAATTCATAATCTCAATGGTTCCCAAAAAGTGAGATGTGTTAGCATGGTTCCAAAATTGATGTGCATGCATGGATTCATAATTTTAATGAATGTCTGGATTTTGGACGGTGAATGGTGTAAGGCAATGGTTCCAAATGTGAATATGCAGGCCCCCATTGAATTCATAATTGTATGAATGTCTGTAAATCATTGCTCCATCAAAAATTAAAAGTGAAAACCGGCGAAATGTAAAATGAAGAAGAAAAGTCACCCATTAATTAAGAAAAAAATAAAAAAAAATAACGGTGTACTAACACCGTTGGAACCGTGTTCACCATGAATGGTGAACACCGGTTCCATGGCATAAAGATTTGAAGTTGAGCCTAACGAGTCAAGGAAGGGCAAATTTATATCGTGTATTGTGGGGCCCTAGATTCAAACGACACCGTTTTGTGCATCTATGTTAACGGATTAATTTTTCACTCTCGTTCCCCGTTAGACATTGCATCTCTGGATTTGATCTTCATTGCGTCGGCCCAACAGGAATTGGCAATGACAGACGCTTAAATAAATGCTCCTGCAGGAATTGAAAAAATGACAGATGAATCTATTCAAAGATTTTTTCAAACAAATTTTACAGTTGCATCTATATTGATTTTTCACTTGTTTTTTATTACGTTATTGATGCAATTAATTGAATTCGTATATGAGATTTGTTTATTACTTATCTGAGAACAGTTTCTAGGATTATTGGTTGAATTATTAGTCTAATTGTATTTCTATTCGAGCTTTTGTGTATACTAGTATTTGTCCCGTGCGATGCACGGAAAATATGTTAATAAAAATACACCCTATATGAAGTTTTATTCATATATAAATTTTTGTTATTTAAATAATTATTATGTGTAAATTCCTATGTTAAAATTATGAACATAATATATATTTACAATTAAAATAATATTGAAGGTGTGTGATTACTACAAATCTTAAACTACATTAAAAATTTAGTACATAGTATGCACATCAACTAAAATCTTAAATATTAGGCCGCCTAGCTATGCCATATATTAATTTTCAAACTTATGGAACTTTGGGGTTGCATGCAATAAAAAGTATATTTTAAATATACTAAGGGTACATTATAAATGTATTTGGAGTATCATGACCATCGGTTCACATAATATATTTGTGAAGTAGAAATTGAATATAAATAAATAAATAATAAATAGATAGAATGGATGGATGGATTGGATAGATAGATAGATAGATAGATAGATAGATAGATAGATAGATAAATATATATATATATATATATATACTATATATATATATATACGTATATATTATAAGTAGTATAGTATTATATTAAAAATTCTCAGTGGAAAATTATTATCATTATTATTATTGCAATTATTATTATTTATTGTTATTGTTATTATAATTAACAATATATTATTATTTGTCTTGTGCAAATTAAATGTTGATTATCACCATTTAATTTTCACAATAACCATAATATAATAACAATATTATTATGGTCTTATGAAAATTAAATGTTGCTTATCAACATTTAATTTTTACAAAGACCATATAACTTTATTATTATAGTAGGATGTGATTAGTGTTTTTATGCAGATGAATTTGAGTAGTTGAGTTATGCGTCTCGTGTGATGAGTTTTACGTGTCTAGTGTTAATCATTTTATCTGCTTTATGGTTATTAATTCTGTATCTAAAATCATCGGAGTAATGTAAACATTAAGATGAGTTATGCGTATCTTGAGATGAGTTTCTGTGTTGGTGTTTTGATTTTAAGTGTTCTTATGGTCACCAAATTTTGTACCTAAATCATCACACGGGTAGTTGTGTAAACACTTTTTATGGTTTATGTGTATTGTTTTATGAATTTATATGTCTTATTATAGCCTAGATGCATTAAAGACTTTATTTCTTTGTAGAGTATGACTTGATTTATTCGGCATACCCTTAACCCCCTCTACTTTAGAAATATGGTGTTCATTATATGTAGGATTCAATCTCTATTTTAATTTACTTAATTAAAACCTCGTGTTTTGCAACTGATCAGGATTTGTTATGGTTGTCAGTGAGTTCTCTTGATGAAGCATATGAGATGTATAATGACTATGCTTTTAGATTATGTTTTAATGTAAGAAGGGGTAAACAAAGATATAGTGGTGTTACAAAAATAGTCAAGATGAAGAAGTTTCATTGTTTGAAGATTGAATTTTTAAATTGAATTCAGGAAAAGGTTGTTACTCAAAAGTTGATGTTCAAACATGTTGTTGTGCATTTGTTAAATTTGATTTAGATGGGAATGGGATGTGCACTTTGATAAAGCATGAGAAGCTGCATAATCATGAATTGGTTCCACCGAGCAAGAGTTCTCTTCTATGGTCACATAGAACAATGTCTAAAGGATTTGAAGAAGAGTGATTTTCCTTGGCAGATGGTATAAGGTTTCATAAAACACAATGGGGGGGGGTTCACCACTTTTTTGTTTTACGAGTAAAAGATGCATACAATTCTCTATCTACTGATTTATTGAAGACATTAGATGGAACTGACTCAACTTCATTAATTGAAATATTTAGACGAAGGCAATCAAGTGAAAATTGTTTTTTTCTTTGATTTTGAAGTTGATTCTGAGTCGAGATTGTGTAGTTTTTTAGAGGGATAAACAAATGAAACAGGACTATGAAGTTTGGAGACTTGTTAGTCCACGATATGACATATCGTATTAACGAATATGATATGATTTGTGGTCCATTTGTTGGTATGAACCACCATTGCATGAATGCTATCTTTGGATGTGATTTTTGGATGAATGAAATGATTGAGTCTTTTGTATGGTTATTTAGGGTCCATTGGCTTCACTGTCGACCCCAGCTACCGTTGGCCACTTAGTTCCGACGGCAGACTTCGTCACAGAAGTGGGTATAGTAGCAAGAGGCTTTGATCTGGGCTTCTTAGTGGGCATATCAGGGGTAGAAGGTGCCTCCAGGGTCATGCATGGGCTTGAAAGCGATGGGCTACACATTCGGATTGGAGTCGAGATCATCGTTAGATTCAGAAGCGCGAAAAATGCCGAGGAAGAATTGCGGGAGAATCGAGGAAGAAGAATCGTGTGTGATCTGGAAAATGACTTCCCAAAAAGAGAGGAGAAGTTATTTTCTAGGAAACATACCCAATTTCCCATTTGACTAGAAATCATTTTGCTTGACTTTAGTTTTACCAATCTTATCTTATCTTACTCTATATAATAGCAAAATGCTTTTTACCAATTAATTTCCCGCCTAAATGAAATTGCATCATTTTAAGGTATTAAATACCAACTAGTATTTTGCACCCGTGCGATGCACGGAATGAATTTGTTGTAATATATTAATAATATATGAATCAATATATAATTTTTAAATTAGAATATCAAATATATTATACAATTAAAGATATGATTTGGATCGTTTATATATTTTGATGTTATCATTGCTTGAATTTGTGCAAATAATTGCTCAAAATTAATAGCTATATTTAGATGTACGCATGCGATGCTATATTTTGAAGATTTTATTTATCATTGTTTAGTATTTTCATAATTAAGGCAAATGTGCTCGTTATCTAACAACTCAGTTATAGAAATGAATTGCTATCCTTATTCACTTGTATGGAATATATATATATATATTATTGTACAAGATATATAGCATTTTTTCATTTAAAAAAAAAACTTAATATCACGATTATATTTACAATTATTGAAACCTCTCTTGTAGACGACATTGGTAGTGACAACACAATCTTGTTCATCTTCGTCTAGAGCTAACACTTTCATTCCATCAAGACGGGTTACCTGGGTGAAAATATATAATGGTAGAATATCACTTAATTAGTTATCCTTTTATATTTTTAGTTAATTAGAATAATCAGATTTATTTTAGCCAATAATTTTTTTATATATATTTTTTTAGTCAATTAGTCAATTAGAATATCAAATGCAATGATTTTACCTAATTTCGTTCCATTTTGATTTGATGATGTAGATATTATTATTGAAATATTTCCATTTTATTTTAATTTACCTTTTACTATTGTTTAAAAATGCATTTACTATTCATCAATGTAGAATATTATTATTGAAATATTTCCTTCAATTTTAATTAAAATGCAATGATTTGACCATTTCTTTTTTCTTTTTTAGTCAATATGGATCATTTTTTATTTGCAATCAATTATTAATATTCATTTCCTTTTATATTTTCAGTCAATAGTAATATTATATTCTTTTTCAATCAATTATTTTTTTAAATTTTCAATCAATTAGTCAATTATAATATACATGCAGTGATGTTTTTACTTAATTTTTGTTCCATTTTAATTTGATGATGTAGAATATTATTAATGAAATATTTTCGTTTCATTTTTAATTTACTTTACTATTTTTTTAAAATATACCTTTACTATTTCATTATGTAAAAATATTATTATTGAAATATTTCCTTTCCATTTTTAATTTTTCTTTACTCCTCAACAAAAAAAAAAAAAAAAAAAGACTTTGGATTTCTCATTTCGACATTGATGGGCAACAAGCAATTATGTTTGTAAAGAGTTGGAGATCAAAATGATCGTACATCATTGATGGGCAAGCAATTATGTTTTTTTTCTTTATATTTTAAATTTTATTTTGTATATCGTTTTGTTTGGATTATTATTATTATTATTATATTATTTATTTTATTTTTATTATTGACAATTTCGTCAAATTTTAACAAATTCGCTATTTTAACAATTTATCTTTAATCAAAACACCAAAATATTATTTAATAAATCAGTAATTTGTTCCACTCCAAACTGCTAAAAATTAAAACAACACATACATTTTTGAGTTAACTCTTTCTCAAACCCCACTAATAATAAATAAATAATGAAAAACTAAACTTAAAAAAAAAACAAAGCTAAGGTTTCTTAAATAATAACATTTGAGTTCTCAATATTGCCACATTGATGGACAACAATTATGTTTGTACCTCTTATATAGAAGAAGCTCAAGAGCTCTTCTTTTCAAATATTTTCAATGTGGATCAAATATCTCACATCATTTACAAAGGGAAGCTTGGGACTCCCCTCTTCTCTTCTTCTTCTTCTCTTCTTCTTCTTCTCTTCTTCTTCTTCTTCTCTTTTATTTTTTTTGTTAATTTAATTTTATTTGTATTTATTGTTTGATATATATATGGGTACTATTATATTAGGTATTAGTATTTCACGGCAGCGCGTGCGATGATAATGAATTTTCGTAATAATTAAACGATATTTGACTCGGTTACGCCGTAATCATTTAAATTATAACGATCACAATATACTAGTGATAAAAGGTAGTGGTTTGGATCATTTGTGCTTTTTATGTATCACTTGGCTTAAATTTGAGCAAATAATGCCAAAATGAAATAGCTAAGTGAGACTGTACGATATGCCGGCGTTGAGCTATGAGATTTTACCACATCTGGTCAGTATTTAGTAAATGGCAAATGGCTAGTTCTTTAGCAACTCAGTTATAAGAAAGAATTGATATCTAAATTCATTTATCTGAAAATATTTTTTTGGTGACGAAAACTAAGCCCAATTGCCCATAAAAAAAAAAAACCAGGCACTACACACATTGAATCTGACGCTTATTTGACATCTTTAAGACGACATTGGTAACGACAACACAACTTGTCCCATCTTCGTCTTAGAGCATAACACCTCATCATCAGGATGGGTGACTCGGGTGAAACAATATATAAACGAGAAATCAACCCATTAGTGATCTTTATATTTCATTCCATTAGGTAATACAGATTCATGTTCCAGCAAATGATTCATTTTATTTTTTCCAGCCCAATACAATTAGACTATTAGATGCCAGTGATACTTTTACCTAATCTGTTCCATTCTTAAGATGTATAAATTTTTATGAATATTCCAATTATATTTTATTTCCCTTTATCATCGTTTTCAACTTTAAATACTGCGATTTCTACTTGCATGATGCTAGGATATAGTGAAATATCTCCGCTCAATTTTAATTTTGTCCTTCTTCTTTTAAATTATAGATGTAAACCGCAATGAGTCACCGCACAATTTTCCTTCTCATTGTACGCTATTACGTCAAGTACTCAATCCTAGAAATTACTCGTTACCAAATAAGCTTATTAACTTTTGTACACTATACAATCAACTCATTAATGTTGAGCGGCGAATTTTAAATAGCGATTTTACTTTATTAATAGTCATCACCTCTGAATTATTATCTTCATTAATTCATCCTCGCATCCGCTAACACACATCAAAGATATTGGCAATAATCCTACATTTCTAATCGATATTTATCAACATGATCTTTTTAAATATAAACCCATTTACATGTTTATGGGTTGAAAAATTTGAAATTTTTACTAAATATTTCCACACCAAAACTCCACTATCCCCATAAAAACTGATAAAGAAAAATCACTTTATAACAGAAATTAAAACTATTAAATTTAATCCTCAGTCAGCATAATTATTGTAATGAATAGATTTACTTTGAAACAATTGATCACATATTATCGAATGTATTATTTTTAATCATTCCATTGTACCAACGATCAAAACCCTGCCATATTCTGGAAAGCATTAATTATGAATTTATCAAATCGACTCTTCTCTTTTCAAATCTACAAAACTTGTCTCATGTTTAGGAGACTAATATATTTTCACAACAGTTATCTGAACACCATTTCATACCCATAAGATGCACCACACACCAACCAACACACACATTTCTAAATTCTATATTAATGATAGCATAATTTGGGTAACTGCTTAAGAAAATATTTACTATTAAAAAGAAACGTCGATATAAAAAGGAAATTCATTAATAGCGGGACTTACCAGCAGTACTCCCAATCCGTCCTAGGCTATGATGCAACGTGCCTACCTATGCGCCCATACGCCATCATAGATCCTCGAGGACACCCCGCTAACCACAGCTAGAATACCTTCCCACAGGGCTGAGGCCCATTTGTCTCACAACATCTCCATAAAATGAAGGAGCAAACCCTCCTAGTCAACATCACCCTACTCTCCAAGATGTGACCCAAAACAGTTTACTTTGCCACTCGTTATAACATAGGGATAACCATCATGGCCTCCTACCGCTAACGCCAGCTCGAAATATCTCACCCGCCCGAAACTGTGTCCATCTAGTCAACAGACAGGGAGCTTTTATACAACAGCCCGTCAATCTTTTATCGCCTAATAGAATCTGTCCACATTACTTAACACACATTAGACCGTTGCTGGGAGCAAGATCTTACTGTCGCTTATCCCGGGCTCAGTCCTATACCCCTCGATCACGTAGAGGGGCCCGATAAATCAATAATCTAATAATATTATCTTCCTATAGAATTCTACCACGAAATTATACCGTCATACGATCTGATTAGTGAGTGACCAATTGATCTGTTCCTTATAATATTACGACCTGGCTCTGATACACATCTCATTCCCGCCCAAAAATCTCTTTCGCTGGATGACAGCTCGCAGTAGTAACCGAATTTATCCATCCTCGTGTAGAGTTAAACCTTCAGGCACCCAGGATGCTGACTGACGAAAGAGCCCCGTACCAAACTTGACTCGACTCGCATCCAATTACCACTGTCTTTTCACATCACCAACGGAGTTCAGTGTTGGCCCTGCGCTTTTGTCTGACAGCTTATCGCTATATGCCCCGCAGCATCCACCATGCGAATCTTAGCCTGCTAAATGACCAGACAACGCCCCCTTTTTCTCCGTACAAAACAGGGGGTAGAGAGACATTTAATGGAAGGAGTTTTTACCTTTATATCAATAGAAAATACTAGTTAAGATTATTTGTCACTCATTATCAAAATTAATCAGTATGACACCGACGGATATTCATTTTCTGAAATCATCTGCACTCCATCAAACCGATTAAATTTACTTTTTTCTCTAAAATACATCAAACAGAACGAGTATTGTACTCAATAATTATCGACCTTCTGGATCAACTTTGTAGGTCTCTCTGAAAAACATAAGGACCTCTCACACATGTACAATTACGCGTGGTTCAAAGAATATGTTAAAATAGTTTGTCAAAAAAACAATATTTTAAATTCATTCTTATTATTACGTAAGTGTCATTACTTTACGTCTTAAAATATTCCCTTGCGAAACAAACACCCCTGCTCCCATGCAAAAACTCGATCGAAAAAGACAGTCCATCTCAGTTTAAAACAAATAAACTATTAAAGTAATATAATACATGGCACTACTCTATTGTGAATTGTAATAGGTACCTTTCATTTGAAATCATTGGTTCACAGTATTGTTAAATTATTTATTCTTTTCTTAATATGCTCTCGACCAACACGACAATACGTCTTTGCACCAATTATGAACCATTTTATCCACCATTGTAATTTTTAAAAAATATCAAAGCCGTTTACATCTACGATTCCCTTTGGCTATTATGAATTTAGAATTAACAAATAGAACAAATAAACAAGATGCTTATACCAATCTCACCATAATCATAAGTTGAACTTTACATCTTTGGGTCAGTATCCCATTTCTCATAAAATCCAAGCGATTAAATTAAATTTTTGAGATTATATAACTCTAAATCATGTACATATTGATAGCAATTTATAGCAAAATTCAATAATGTAAGTTGATTATATTCCAAATTGATTCCTCATATAATTATAATGCATAATTTTTTTAAAAAATACACTAGAGATCGTAACTTAGATCAATAAAAACCTAAGTAATGTGCTATACTTTTGTAGAAATGACCGTACTTCAACCCCTAACCGGACCGCATATCCTGTAATGATTGTATGAATGACGGAGGGTTGTGTAGTAGGGGGTCCAAATAGTGGCAAGATGTTGTATCACGAATTTAAATTGAAATAGACCAAAACAGTGAAAAGGACTGCGTGAAAGCTGTACTAAGGATAGTCCATAATATAAAGCCACGTTGACTTTACCCTCTATTCAGCTCACAGTATCTATCTGTCATACACATCCAGCAACATCTAAATTTTGTATGGTTATACCTAGACGCCCTCTAATCATGTACATATTTTAGTATAAATCTATCACGAAAAAGTCACATATTAAGTTTGTATCCCTACTATATTTCAAATATGATTCCCCTATATCTCTTAGAAAAGTGAATAGTAACACTTACACAAAATTTGTATACTGTAGAAATCAACCCTAAAAGATTAATTTAATTTGTATGCAGTAATATTAAAACTAACAAACGCATTCCTTATATGCCATTGGCATAAACATTGTATAATCACACAGAATATTTTAAATGTAGTATGCGAATGCACAAATTTATAATCATAATTTCATTAATTATAATTTATATTGATCAGATTTATTGAGGTCTACGCATTATTATGATTGTTACGCTACATAAACTCCATGTTAGTCTTTCCTATCATCCTCTAGCTATCTTTGTGACTATAAACGCATGTAATTTATTCCGTAAAATACACTCGAAATAAACACTATTATACGTGCACTCATCGATACTTATAATCGTAAAAATTACACTTAGATCTTTTCGTTAAAAGTACATTACAATTTGTATTATTGATCTAGTCATATGGCCATAAGTGCTATGGTATGTATTTACCTACAAAAAAAGTGTATGTATGTATAAACTCTTTTTAAAAATTATAACATATTAATGTTTTGTTAATCTTGATAATTTATCTTTCTTCAATATATTTATATTTATTCAATTATAATTTCACAATAAATCTGCCTATAAATCAGGTTTCCACGGAAAATCTTATACTTACATTATCTGACCGCAAAGCGGTATATAATTTTAAAAAAGAACTTGATGTAATCTAAGATTACTGTAATATACCATTAATCCCTACTACCTCGCATTTATTGTGAGATTGGAAAAAATTTAAATGATAATGTGCACACAACGATGATAGGCTATCACTCTGTCAACTGAAAATAATAGAAATCTTTTGATAAGTCTGTTTAGGATGATCGTTGATCGCAGTGATAAACCAAATGATTCGCTTCTTTATTAGCTTTGAAAAAAAAGGGGCCCCAAATTAAGATATTGCACAGGCACCCCAATTTTTATTGGAAGTAGCTTCTCCCCAAACGTTGCAAGCTTCCCAACTTCCAACCATTCTCACACTCCGGTCCGACAGGAGCATTTGGGAGGACTAAAAATAAAGGTGATGGGTCAATGTCTCGCCGACACGCATCAAATGCGTCCATGTAAGCTGCGCACGAAGGGCCTCTGCCTACTTTTGATCATAATTCCCACACTGTCGCCGGCTCCGAACCTTAAACATCTGATCTCTTGTCACCCAGAAATACTACTAATAGGTTTGTCATATCTTTCATTCCCTCATAGGTTTGCCTTCTGCATGCATGTTTCCTAATGCTTTGTTAGACGCGGGACAAGTCCTTGCTAAATGTATACCCTGCCAAAAACTTAATGTTGTCAAACTAACTACATTAAAATTGTCACTATGCAATATGCTCATCGGCAACCATCTTTAATTTTCTTCTTTTTTTGTTTTTTTTCTTTTTTCTTTTCGCTAATAGTTACCATCTGTTTTTTTAATTCACTTTTTTTTCTACACCTCAACTGTTTATTTTTATTGTTTCAATTTTGTATAAACATACCCCAATATACCATACTTTTTTCGAATAAATTTCGATTTACGTTGACATATACTCCGATACAAAACGATATCTTATTTTAATCGCTTGTATTTTTCTTTTTTGCCATTTTCGTAAGGCATGTTGGAGTAACGAATCAAGATAAAGAACATAAAAATATAATAATTCCTTAAATAAAATGCAAAAGAAATATTAACAATACTACGTCGTAAATGGTGGGCGTCCACCAAATAACTCCTAACATACAATCTCCAACTGCTAATGGTAAAAAAAAGACAACGAGTTAACTTTGGTACTTGCGCTGACGCATGACGTGCAGAATTGAGTGGGACCTGTTGGCGACCCCACAACACCCACATCGAGACTCCTAAAATCTCTCAACTGATTGTGGACGTGCTCTTACAGCGGCCCACCTGCCACTCGCGAAGCCTTCTGCCATATTAAAGCCGTACTACCATCTTCCCTCAGCTATATCCCCTGAGCTTTTTCACGTCCGGCCCCCACATCCTGTCTTCTACCCCCACTACCTTCCCTCTACAAATACTTTGCTAGCGTCAACGAAGGAACATCTACAGTCCTCACCCAGCTAGCGCGCACCGCGCGTCCCCCCACAACACGTCTCTCTTCCTTCTTCTCTTTCAAACATATGATCATCTTCCAATGTGAACCTCGAGCTGCCACCCCCATAAAGCGCGCCCGAGATCTGCCTATCACACTCACATAGGACGCCCAACCCGCTGCCAACTCGCGAACCACGGTTACTGTTCATACTAACAAACGGCTCTCCAGATTCCCAAATTATCACTTTATCAGCCTTATGTCTTTTTTCTTTTCAGATTGTCCTATAGCGCTACCTTCTTTACTGCTACTGGGCCCCGAGCTCGTCTCACTAAACCAATTCTGTGCAACAAACCGACAATATTCCTACTCTAGCTGGGTCTATACCCCCTTCCTTGTTAGTCCCTTCTCCTTTTCATTTATTATCCATGCACATCACATGACACCATCATCCGTCCTTCTTATGATCATAGTAGCCACTCAACGGCGCCCGCAGTATACGCCGTAAAACCATTGAGGCGCCCGCTACTTAGTACTACGGTAACGCATACCCCTAGTACTCATATAGTATATAACCGGTCATCAGCGGTCGCACCGCCCCCTGCCTATACCCCCGCTCACTTACCCCCTGATCACGGGCCCCTGCACTACCACTACGCGCCCACTAACCGCCGGCGGCCGCTCACAGCTATAGTACCTATACAGCGCCCTACTACCTACTACATTCTCAACAGTAATCAATAATAATGTATGCTATGTAGACATTATACATAGCCTTGAGTAATATAATAAAAGAAATAGTCATATCAAATTTACAATTTTAATTAAATGTATGTTATCATAATTATATTTAGTAATTTGTGAATGACCTTGTGGTCTAGTTGGCACGAAGTGACTCTTCCAAATGAGAGGTCATGGATCTGAGTCTCAGTGCGTACAGTTATTGACTCTTCTTGTGCTTTAATAGATTGAAAAAGTAACTATGAACAAATACTAATGGTAATAGAATCCGTGGCAATCAAAAAAATTACATATCTAGTAATTTTATTATATTTAAATTTTTACTTTAATAATATTAACCATATCATAATGATTACTCAAATTATCAACTGTATTTTTATATAATATGAATTCTACCATCATGAATTTAATACACACGCATACTATTATATTTTTAAAAATATTTTAATATTAAGTATTAATATTAGATATATATTTTTACCTATCACACCATATAAAATACTAATATTATATTTATAAATAAGAGTTAACTTTCAGACTTTATAATTGTATTAACATTTTATTTATAATATTTTTATAATACATTTAAATTTTCAAATTATATACAAAAGAAATAACAGTATGTCGTCGCTCCAGGAATACATGGACAAACTTTCATGATGAAAGCCGCAAAAGAATGAATAGCGCAGAAAAAGCAGTAGATAGATGCCTAGATAGATAGGGACATATTATCAATAATGGATAAAAGGATTAAATGTGTAATTTTATTAAACAGTTTTTTTTTTTTTTTAATTCATGAGATAAAATATATTTTGAGTTGTGCAGCTACTCAAAAGTTAATCCATTTATAACATGTTTGGTTTATGGAATAAGTCATGAATGAAATGACATTTTTTAGAATAGACCTATTACATTATTTGTTATGGAATAGTATTACTACGAATGAACTATTCCCTTTCGCAAATTATGTTGTGCAACGAATGCATCTTGCAAGGTGCATACGGTTGCAAAACGGCGCCGTTTTGGTTAAAAAAACGCGCGTCCCACTTAAAGAAGAAATCAGGTTCGATTCCTGGCAATAGCATTTTTATATATCCAGAAAATTCATAACTATATGTATCTCCGCAGAAAGTGTCATAACTATCATACCATCCACAATTTCCATAACTATTTTTTTTCTTTTTTCTTGGTGAAGCAGGCACGGCGACCAAGGTCCCAGAGAGAAGGAAAAACTAAGAAATCCTTCTAGACGCCACGCTCCTGGCGTCCGAGTTCAGAAGAGATTGCAAGCCGTCCGGCGGGTGGGAGGAGGATCGACGTCCCCCAAACTGTATTTTGCCCATATTCGCAAGAAAGTCGGCACACTTGTTCCCCTCCCGCAGCACATGTTGAACGTTAGCATTATGGAACTGGGCTAAGAGGGCGGAGCAGTCTGTAATGAGAGTGTCGGCTTCCGCGTTCGAGCCTGCTCCATTATTCAAAGCTTGAACTAAGGCTATGGAGTCTGATTCTGCGATGATGTTATGGACACCCCTGTTGGAGGCCAAGATGAGCCCCTCTCGAAGACCCCAAAGTTCAGCGATGAAGCTGTTGGTGGTGCCGATTTTCGTGGTAAAACCAGCGATCCACCTTCCCTAATGATCGCGGAGAATCCCTCCCGCACTGGCTAGGCCAGTTCCAGCTTTCATGGCGCCATATGAGTTTAGCTTGATGGTGTCCATAGGAGGGGGAATCCAAGAAACCCAAATTTGTCTGCAGCTCACGGGACCATGATGTCTGAGCAGGTGTCGCTGTGCATCCAAACGAATCTTTTCTGGCTCTTCTCACGATCTCTTCAGGAGGGAGAATAACATTGTTGAAGATGGCAGAGTTGCGAGCTTTCCAAATGTGCCAGAGCAGATGGGAAAAGGAGGCTCCATCTCGCCAGATGAGTGTTTTGAGTCGGGTTGAAAGAGTTTTCTTTGATCCAGCGGAGAAGGCATGACTGTTGCCGTTGAAGGTCGTCGGTGGTTCTGCACAGTTCCAGCAGGCCAGAGCTCTTTGGCACCGTCGAAACAGGTGGTCTAGCGTCTCAGAATCAGCCCCGCAGCTCGGACAGAGATCATCAGCGGCAATCCCACGTTTCTTACGTTCATGATTCGTGAGCAGCCGTTGTTGGCAAGTTTCCAGATGAAAATTTTGATTTTTTCCGCCCCGCGAATCCTCCAGATCCACTCGCTTTCTTGATCAACATGGTCGAGTCCTGCAAGAAAAGAGTAGGCGGAGGAAACAGAAAGAATACCTGTTTCAGAGTGCGGCCAAGTTAACCTGTCCTCTTGCGCTGAGGTGGTGGGAAGGGGGGAGGCACGAATGCGGTTAAGATTTCCACTGGTAGGAGAGGTTCCAAGATCATGACATTCCAGTTTCCTTCAGAAATCGCATCTTTAACCAACATGCGATCCATATTGCTCGGATAGTAATATTGGGGTATTAGCAAGTGGCGCATCGCCAATCCACCAATCCTGCCAGAAGTTAAGAGAAGCACCATTGCCTACCTTCCATTTAACTCCTTTGCGAAGGATTTCCTTTCCTTTAAGGACACTACGCCAGCCCCAAGAGCAATTTTGGCGGTTATTGATGTCTAGGAAACTGTCATTCTTTATGTATTTTTCCTTAAAAACTTGTACCCACAGTTTGTCTTGGTTAGTCAGAACTTGCACGCCAGCTTGGTAAGGAAAGCCAGGTTAAAGTCCCTAGCTTTCCGGAGTCCTAAACTACCCAAGGAACGAGGTACAAACTTCGTTCACCCTACTGTATGGATTTTCTTCATTCGTCGGCTGCCCAAAAGAAACTTCCTACAAGTCTGCGATTTGGTTACAAGTGCTACCGGGAGGGACATGGATTGCATGTTATAGGTGGGGACCGTAGCTAGGGATGATTGCACCAGAACCCTCCTTCTGCCATGCTAAGGGATGATGCTTTCCAGGCCGACAGCTGTTTCGCATCTTGTCAATCACGGTCGAAAAAGTGCCTTTGGAGACACGTTTGAAGAAGAGGGATGCCGAGGTAGGAACCAAGCTGGGTGGACAAAGGGATCCCTGTAATATCAATGATCCTTCTCTTTTGACCTGCACTGGTGTTAGAAGAACAAAAAACTTGAGATTTAGTGGGGTTTACCTTTAGACCGGATGCTTACTGAATCTGCTAAGACAATCCATAATCGCGGTTGCTTGATGGTCTGAAGCTTCCGAACAGAAGCAGATCGTCTGCGAAGAAAAGATGGGGATGCCGATTCCTCCTCTAGTAAGGTGGATAGTTTCAGATCTTGGAGGTAACTTGGCTCTGAATATCGTGGGCCAATCTTTCCATTACGAGATTGAACAAATAAGGTGCCAAAGGATCACCCTGTCTGAGCCCCCTTTTCGGGGTAAAAGGGGAAGCCTCCCACCATTCCAGAGAATTGAGATGTCACTGTGGGCCAAGGAAAAAGATGAATCAATGAAGCGCCTCGGAAACAAACTTCTAGAGTGTTTTCAAGAAGTTCCAGTCAACACTATTGTAGGCTTTTTGAAGGTCCACTTTGATAAACATTAGTCCTTTCTTGCCACGTTTTTTGTTCATGGTATGGATGATTTCCTGGGTTAGGATCACATTATCCAAGGTGGATCGCTCCCGGTAGGAAGCTGTTCTGATGAGGCCCATAAGCTTACACAGAAGGGGGCGCATTCATTACTAGCTTTGGAGATGACTTTAAAGCAACGTTCAGGGGGTAATCGGCGGAAGTCAGCCGCAGATTCCGGAGCATCTTTTTTGGAATGAGAGTCATAAAGGCTTGTAGGAGGGGCCGAGGAACTGTAGAGCTGTCGAGTGCTTGATTCACCAGCTTAGTCAAGTACGACCCAATCTCTTCCAAAAGTGTTGATAAAAATAGCTGGAACCCCGTCAGGACCGGTTCCATATTCTTCATACCGAAGACTGCTTTCTTCACTTCTCCAGAGGAAACAACCCGAGTTAGCTGTTGGCCTGTACCGTGGTGATTTTTTGGTGGTGACCTACCGCCTTACGTCCATCCGTCACCAACATGTACACTATCAAAGAGTGAAGAGAAAAAATCAATTATATGGGATGAGAGAATACCTTGATCGTCTGTCCAACTGCCGTTAATCTTGAGAAATCTAACGCGGTTCCTGTTTCTTCGGATGAGGGCAGCTCTGTGATAAAAGCGGGTATTCCTGTCACCATCTTTGATCCAGCTGATACGAGATTTCTGAAACCAAAAGGCCTCCTCTTGGTCGAGAACCTCGTCAAGTTCCCTCATGAGGTGTTTTTCTAAGGTCTGAAGCCCCCTGGAAGTACCATAATTTGGAGCTGTTTGGATGCCCCCTATTCTGGCTTCAAGTCTACGTTTACGTGGAAGATATTACCGAAAGCCGTAGTATTCCAATTCCTGCTTTGGGAGGTGATGGAACTGATCACTTCCCCGAAGCTACGGTTACCACCCTCGTTGCATTATGCCAAATCTGGCCGTAGTCACTCCTGTCCAACCAGGCCGCTTCAAAACGCAAGGGACGGTCGCCTCTACTTGGTGGGGTACCGGCTTCGTCGATAAAGATGACCGGATTGTGGTCGGAGCAAAGTCTCGGTAGAACAACAGTCTTGGCCTCTGGGAAGGCTAATTGGGCATGAAAATTCCATAGGAGCCTATCGAGTCTCCTCATATGCGTGGCTCTGTTCCCAACAAATCTATACCAGGTAAAATTAGGACCAGCAGCCCCGGGGTCGAGGAGACCGCAAGCGCTGAAACCATCCACGAACCTTTGGAGACTGCTAAGACTAATGTTCTCGCTACCCCATTGTTCTTCTGTGGTGGCAATGTCATTAAAGTCACCCATGACCAGCCACGGATGCTGTAGAGAGTTACCAAAAAGCTTGCAGTTCTCCCAGAACCTGCACTTGGCCATAAGATTAGGCCTAACATAAGCAAAGGAAAAGAAACAAACATCGGGACCCTGTTTAATTTTTGTGTGAATGGCTTGTGAGTTGTGACCAATCACTTCAAGGTCAATATTGGTTTGTTTCCAGATTAATAATAAACCACCTGCAAAACCACAAGGCTCCACAATAAAGTGGTTAGTGTAACCAAGCCGCAAATACATATTAATCATCTTACCCGCCTTTGGGGACCGAATCTCTAGGAGGCAGAGTGCATCAGCCTTGGTCGAAGAGAGAAACTCTTTGACGTGGGAAACCACCCGACTATTGGCAATGCCTCTACAATTCCAGGAGATGACTTTCATTGGGTACGCGTCGGGGGAGGGGAAGTTGGAAGACCGCCTTCCCCGGGCGTGAAACTAGTATCCATAGTCGTCATAGCGACGTGAGACAAGCCAACCGTGAAATCCATAGGCTGAGAAGAAGAGCTGCCAAACTGGAAAACACTTGGCAGATTAGAACCCTCCAACCAAGTGTTTTCCACGCTGTAGTCAATCCGAGTGAGGGCACCGCCGCGGCCACCATATCCACCTCGACCTCGATCTCGACTTACCGAAGAGCTGACACCTCGCGCACTGGAACCCTGTCTCACCTGGGCGATCCGAATTAGTGAGAGAAGTGGAAGGATTGGTGTTTTGACTGATTGCTGCTTTGCTTTAGGTCTTCTTCCCTGCAACTCGATAGGCACAGAAGGAGGTTTAGGAGCAACAAAAGACTGGCTTTTACCTTTTTCTTTTTGTGGGGGTCAGACAAGTTCAAGTTGTTCACTGCCGAAGAGATACCTCACTCTCTGTTTCTGGAAGATCCACAAAGTCCCGAACTGTTCCTATTTTGGGAGTGGCGGTTGTTAACCTTCATAGACGAAGGTTTATGAGTCTTTTTGGGAGGCACCTCTTTTGATCTTCTTGTGGTGACCACCAAGCGCCGTATTGAGGTTTAACCAGTTGAATAGGCGAAGTGGTACGTGGATTTTCCGAAGTCCAACGAAGCGTTCTCAGAATGAGACTGATCCACGATGTTTTCCGGTGCATGGCGGTATCATTACCCCCAGCGGACTCTGGTTCTTTCTCAACTTCCGGTATGGCGTTGAGGATCCATAGTGCCAACCCCGGTGTGGGTGGATCCTTGAGGTTACAGTTTTGTTCCGATGACCTGCCAAACCACAACCAAAGCATATCACATGGAGACTTCGTACTCCACATCTATACGCTTCTCATCAACCAAACGCGAGCACTAACGGTTTGTCCAAGTCGACTTCCACTGAAGCCCGCGCAAAACGACCTTTAGAAGCCGCTGTTGTGGTACGATCTATTTTCAAGGTTTGCCAACACATTCCAGAATTTCTTTATGGAACATCCCGAAAGAATTCCATCGGGAGTCTCGGTAATTTTACCCAGACCATCATTTTAGAGAATTTAGCTTCAAGGGGATCAAAGCCCGGTTCCCACCTCTGAACGACGAGGTAATTATCGAAGATTTTCCAAGGGCCATCTACAAGGACACGGAGATAGTCCGTCCTGTTACCAAAACGGCTACGAAGCATCCATAGCCAATGTCGACAAGTTCCATGCGGTTTGTAGCCCCCACATGGCGGGGAGCCTGTTATTCAGAACATTAAAATGGATATTCTTACCAAGGTATTTTATAATCGAGCAAGTTTCAGCGTTGGCATAACTCAAGTCTTTTTTCTCTGGAGAGCGGATGCGTGGATAGCCATCATCCATGACTGCTTTTCAATCTCGCTTTCGGAGGGGATTGACTGGGTCGACGACGCCAGTCAATTGGCATCTGCGAATCGGGAGTTTCGCCACAATTTCCACTACTATCTATCCACAGTGATGAATGAGTTCAAATCCCAATTGATGAATGAATGAGGTTAAAAAAAATCCATATGAATGAAGAATTGAAGTAAAATCCACACATGAAGACTAGTATCACCAATATAATATTGACTAATCCCAATGAATTGAATACAATTATCGATAAATTCATAACTTATTCCATAATTCCAACAATATATATCCACAGTGATGATATGAGTAAATATATTCTACAAGTGAACTAATATCCCAATGAATGATAAATATCCATAAATTCCAGTAACCTATTATCAAATTATACTACTATTATATCCAGAATTCTAACTTATATCCAGCATAATGCTATTGCTGGAGAATCGAACCTGTTTTTTTTTTTAAGTGGACGCCGTTTTTTGTCAAACGATTGTCCTTATTGAACCGTATCCCAATGACGCATAGTACGTCGGGTTGCAGCCATACTATTGATTCCTTTGTAGGGAGAATAATCATTTCTAAGGAGCCTGGTATTAGCTACTCATATTCTTTTGGTAATAGCTTTGTGTATTATAATATGATTAATGGCTCTAAAACTGTCTTTCAGTATATATTGTGTGCCTTTCAGTTGCACAATTTTATGTCTTTTAATGCATATTATTTGGCTAATGAAACAAATCTACCTAGAGCATTATTTATCTTATATATTGTTGGAAATGAAACTCCTAGGTAAAAAAAAAAAAAAAAAAACAAAAAAAAAAAAAAAAAAAAAATCACACTTTTTGGCATTGAGTTGGAAGCTGAAACATATCATATTGTTTGGGACACCAATTTTCATTTTCAGCAAAGAATCTCATTCCAATTTTAACATTCGAATGCACATTGTTATATCTTCAAGTGCACATTGTTGTGCCTTCGAGTACACATTATTGTTCCTTTAAGGATTCAAAACAGAATGCAGAAACACAATTCCATTGCATATTCTTATGTCTTTTTCAGTGCACAATTTTGTGTATTCCAGTCCATATTTTTTGCTAATGAAAAAAATCTACATAAAACATATTTATTACTTTGTTTTGGGAACCATTCCAATTTATTTTTTTTTTACCTTTGAGTGCATATTTGTTGTGCCTTCGAGTGCGTATTGTTGTTCCTTCAAAAATTTGAACATAATGTAAAAACACAATTTCATTGCATATTGTAATGTCTTTCAGTGTACATTTGTGCCCTTCCAATGCAAAATTTTGACCCTTCGAGTGCATTTTTTTCTATGAAACAAATCCCACGTACATAAAACTATTTTTTACTGTTTTTGGAATCCATTCAACTTTTACTCTTACACACACCGTTCGTCCATTATTGCCTTCAAGTGCAATTGGTGTTCCTTGAGTGCAATTATTGTTGCTTCAAGCTCATATTGTTATGCTTTCAAGGATTTGAACAGAATGTAAAACATAACAAATTACCAAAATATCATCGCATTTTTTTCTTTCATTCTGGACTGTTGATCTTAACTAGATCAATGCCTGAGATTAACCATATTTATCACCTAGGATCACCTTTGCATTTGAGCTCTTATGTGTGTGTGTATAACATTTTGTATAAAGGATATTTTATATCATTTTAATACTTATTAAATTTTTATTCCTTAAACTAATCAAATACGTCAACATAGTTAGCTTATTAGTCAATTTTAACTTCTTTGACTACTATTAGTTGTTTGACTTGGTTAAGAATCAATATGAGTGTTTAATTAATTAACTTTTTATAACAGATTATTGTTCTAAAATGCTAAAATTCAAAAAGTTGCTCAAAGAAGCTTTTTCGATCAGTTTTTTTAGAAAGACGTTGTTTGGTAATATAGTTAGTTTATCAGTCAATTTTGACTTATTTGATCACTATTAATTGTTTGACTTGGTTAAACAATCAATATGAGTGTTTGATAATTGACTTTTTGTAACAACTTATTGCTCAAAATGTTAAAATTCAAAAAACTGCTCAAAGTAGCTTTTTCGATTATCTTTTTGAGAAAATCATTTTGCATAATCATCTATTAGCTAACAACTAATTTACCAAACATTTTTCTACAATCAGCTAATGCTATCAACTAGTCAAACCAACTAACCCAATCAGCTCACAGCTATTTTCCAAACATCCCTAAAAATTATTTTGCATTTAATCAGTTATCAACTAATAATTATTTAGAAATTTATTGAAGCAATTGATCGATTATATTGAATAAAAATGTATGAAAGAAATTACCTGACTCTCTATATGCATTCGAATCGTTGAATCAAACAATATTTGAAATATTTGTATATATGTTGCATATAACTAATTATCGTAGAATCGTGGTACCACTTTTCTTCTGGTGATAATGTATAATGTTTTTTAAAACAAATTTAATTACTATACAATGTGTAAACTTAATTAAATTATAAAAGAATATTCAGAAATATATTCATGCAAATATTATATGGCCTGTTATGTCGTACGTACTCAATTACTCATCATGGTGATGGATTGAAGGAGGGCTTGCACTTTAATTATCATCGTCTCTAATATTCCCATCATTTCGAACCCCACACTCATTCACCATATTTTTTTTAAGTGAGATTTTTTCCTCAATTTTTTATGGACCCCAACATCCACTTTATCTATTTAAAGTGCACCTGTTGTCATTTTTTTTTTTTTAAAGTTATACTACATGGACTCTCAAATTTTACTCCATGAGGTGACAAATCATGATTTGTTATTTGCAACATGTGGGTCCAAAGAAAAGTGTCTACACATGTGGAAGGGAGTACAAGTTGGGAGTATAAAATGAAAGTACACCAAGTATTTTCCTTTTTTCTTTTTAATTATTTGTTGGGACAAACTTATCGCTCTTGCAATAATTCAACGAGTTAATTTCATTTTTTATCCTAGATTTATTGGTGAGAGTTTACTTTTAGTCTTCTTTTTTTTTTTTAATTACAACATCCTCATTTAGTCCTAGTATTATTGTGACATGACTATTTTGTCATTCTTCAACAAAATTGTTGAAATGTCATTAAATACAAAAACATTTCAATCTTTTTTATACAAAGTATGTTGAACCGCTATATTTTTTATATTTATTTTTTTTTTCAAAAAATCTATATATAATTGAAGACTGAAATGTCATTGTATTTAACGATATTTAAACTGTTTCGTTGATAAAGGACTAAAAATGGTCATGCCACAATAATACTAGGACCAAAAGTGGATGCTCTAATAAAAAATAACTTAGGGTGTGTTTCGATGACGGGTTTTGCTCACAGAAATGAGTATGAAAGTGATTGTTATTGTTTGGTTGATAGGTTTTTAGAACACTACTATGAGTTTCGAATATCCCATTAATTGAAAAACTCATACCCAAATAAAATAAGGGTTTAATTTCCTTATTCATTCTCAAGTATTACTATTAGTAACCATTCTCATTCCATCTTACTACCGAACATGCTAAATACTTTCACCAAAACTCATTACTATTACTAAGTATTTGATACCATTCTGATTCCAATTCTGATTCCTATGTGCGAACCAAACACACCAAAGTGGATTGTTACCTATAAATCTAAGATAAAAAATGAAATTAACTCTAATTCAACCTGTTCTCCCTCTTCCATCTCTCACTTTCACATAAGACTTCAAGCCTCAAAAACTTCTTAAAAATTATCCTAAAAATTCTATTGGGGATGCTCTAGTAATCAAGTCAACATTAAATTTTTTAAAGAAAAGATGAACTAGTCAATAGCCGTTTTTTGTATAGTGATATAGAAGGGATTACGTACACACGCTGTTCAATTCCGAGCATGACTTCAAGTGGATTCCTTTGCGCAGTCGGTCAGCCCGAAACTTTGAACTCCAGACTGCATCTTATTCGTGGATGGTTACGTTATGCATGAAACCATATGGTTTGACCCAGGATGTTGGTACCAGAAAATTTGTGTTGCTCATAAAATTAATTAAAGGGATTGAAGAGAAATATTCTCCTATCATTGAGGAATTAATTATGATTATTTAGTGATCTTGAATTCTTAAAGTTGGTCCTTACTCCTTAATTTCAAATCACTTTGACCAAATCAAATTTATCTACCAATTTACAGATTTTGTGCTTTTTTTTTTTGTTTTTTTTTTGTTTTTTAAGTATGGATTGGCGGCATTAGTGAATTTTGAACTAAGTATAATCATGCATAATATGTCTGATTACACCGTGTATTATGAAACAAGTTTTCGCATAACTCTATACAATTCCAATAATAAATATAGTTGTATTGAGTACAAAAAGTATATGCCTTATTTGACACCTTAGAAATTTCAAATAATTTACCACCAAAAAAATATATATATTATTTTTAAATAAGGTTTGAGATCATGTGATCGAATTGAACATGAGTTAGAACACAGAGGGAATTACTCCAAGAAACATCTCAATTGGTTACTCAATATAAAATAAGTTGACAGCTTGGTCCACAAAACAATTACAATATGTTTGGTTTACGAAATGAATTATAAGGGAATAGAAATGTTATTCCATAAGAAATGGAATACGAATTGTATTTTATACGCGTTATTTCAGTATTTGGATGGTTAGTTTATGAAATAGAAATAGAATATGCTTTTAAAAGACATAAATAACCTTATAATAATAATAATAATATTATTATTATTATTACATAAAGATTTTTAAATAATATTATTTTATAGCAACTATAGTATTGTAAAAAGAAATAAATCATGATGTATAAGTTGTTATCAAACAAAATATTCATACAAGGAACAAAATTTTTTTGAAGAACATTTAATAATATTCAAAAGAAGAATGACATGAGTTTTTTTTTTTTTCAACAAAATACTCAAAAGCAATACAAATGTTCTTAATTATGTATAATATTGATGGGGATATTGGGCATGGGCTAAAGACTTATTGGGATAGCCTTATTCAGCCGTATAAGGGTCGACGAGGAGAGGGGTGGCAAGAGGGGGTACGGGTGTCGCCAGCGCAGGGGGTGGCCGGGAGTGGTCGTCGATTAGAGCGCCGGCCCCAGCCAGCGACAGCGCGCCTGGTGCGCGACCTCAACACCCACTCGCGCGGGGGCAGCATGCGGGCGGCATGCGACGTCGCTGGCCGGAGAGGGCAGTCGCCGATGGCTGGAGGAGGGCGCCATCGGGGGCGCTACCCTAGTCGACGATGCCGCACCCAGCGCGCCTGGTGCGTGGCTGGGCGCGGCTTTGGCGCCACCTCGCGTGGGGGGTGGTCTGCAGTGACGGTTGCTGGCTCTGGTGCGGTTCCCACGCGTACGTGCTGGAGTAATAGGGTTTTTTGGGAAATAGCAGGTGTAGCGGTGTTACGTGGGACACGCTATACATAGGGGATCTGGATTCATAACGAGTGGCAACAAGAGACACGACAAGCTCTATGGTCTAGCAGTCTTGATTTCATTCTCTCAATCCCTCTATCTGGGTTCGATTCTTGTCAATAACATATTTTGCTATAGCTCATCCTTTGGGTCTTATCCATTGTATTTGGGCCTTCGTTTGGACCAATACCTCGAGCTTTGTACCCATTGTTTTGGGGCCTAGCGCCTGGAGTAATAAATCTATTACTTCCCCGCCTAGTAGTAATGTTCATAAAATATAAATATGATTAATTCCCCGCCTAGTAGTAATGTTCATAAAATATAAATATGATTAATGATTAATCTTCTTATCCACTCAGTGTAATCTTCAATTAGGATCAAGACCGACAAAAAAATCACTTTATTATGATAATGGGTGAGCTCTATCAAAACAAGGTCCATTTTGTCATAAGTCAAACTATATCCACCTCGTATAGACTAATTGTTACAATTTAATTTTGAGAACTCATGATAGCCTAATACTAGGAGTTTCCCTGAAATAACTATTCTCCTTGCATGAGAATAGCTCATTTTTCAGCGTACATGATTTTTGAAAAGCAAAATATGTTTAACACAATGAATAAGCACTGTTTTGGGGAATGTCCATCTTTTCAGACCTATTTTACGAGCAAATGCGCTACGAGAGTTATTGGGAAATCAATAAAAAAGAGTCTATAGCGTCCATGCGTCCATCCAGGTGGGATTAGTAAACTCCTTGGTCTCCGCCACTAAGAAAGTGGACACCGCATATGAATGGATGTGTACTAGTCAAGTAAGTATATTTTTCAAATCTCTAAATTAAAGATTAACTTTTGATTCTGCTATGTTATCTTCTCCAATAATTTTATATTCTTATATAAATATTTAAAATCAAACATACCTTTATTAATTTGCCTCTATTCATACTTCCATAGGCTATGTGTAACATTGATTATGCATATAAGCACAAGCTAAGTTATCTTTCACTAGTGACTTAGATTCAACCAGAATTTACTTAATTTTTTGTTAATTATCTTTAATTTGTTCCATACGTCCATGCCAATCAATTAGCATATGGACACATGGGACTTATTAATTTTAATTTATAGAAACATAGCACTATAGAGAGAGTCCACATGTTGCTAGCTCATTGATAATTTAATTTGTTGGCAATAAATGGGGAAATAAGTATTATTAGTGTGCCACCACTCCATCTCTCTTTCCTTATTATATAGTTGACCCATATTTGGGAGAAGAAAATCTTTCTTTTGCTTGGCTTAGTGGTGCATGTGCAATTTGCATATTTATGATCAACAATTATAATACAGAATTAATTACAAGGATTAGTAATCACTTTATCAGATTTAAAAGTATGCATCTGTAAAAGTGATCATTATTATTATTATTATTATTGTTGTTGTTGTTGTTGTTGTTGTTGTCAACACTGACAGACATTAAGAAGGAAAATCACGCACCTTAAATTTGACATACGATGGGCAAAATTGTCATGCATTTTTAAAATCATTGTCTATCATGTATGTTGATTTAGGCAAGATCAATTTCTCATTTCAACCAGCACCTCTGCAACAGGGGGCCTGGGGGCACACATCAATTTGAACGTAATTCTATATATATACTAATATATATATATATATATAATAGTATATAGTTATATATATATATTCACATGAATATAAACATATTCTTGAATGAGGTGGAAATTTTTGAAATTGAGTCACTTTTTGTTGTGGTAAGGCCACATTTCATTCTTCCCAACTGGTAGGCCATTTACATAATTCATTGAGTAAAAGAAATAAGAAGTAGCTAGGCTGTTTTGGTTTGAGAGATAGCTCCATGTCTTTCAATTAATTTTGGGAAAATGGCTTTTCCCTATTAATAACCTTATAGCATTTTCCCCTCAATTAATTTATAAAGTAATTTAGCACCGCTCAATTATTTATAAAAGTAGTGATTTTTCCCCCTAAAATATTACAATTGATATTTTTACTCTTAAAGTAAACATTTTATTTATTTTACTTCTCCAACAAATTATTGTGTATATGTAGCGATGACCACGGTTTGGTTCGAACTGAACCGGACACTAGAGTAATCGAATTAAAAGTTTTCGGTTATGACTCAGATCGAAAACCCAATATTTGGATTTCATTTATTAAATTTATGAATCGAAAAACTGGACCCTGAACCGTGAACGTGGTCGGATCCTGTTCGTGATTTTGAACATGTCTTTATTTTAAATTTTATTTTTATCTTAAAAATAGTTAAATTAAACAAAAAATGTATTTTTATTTTTTCAGTTCGGAACATGAACGTTCATTCCGGTTGCGATTTTAATAAACTCTAAATATCGCGTTTATGATCTAAATTGTAATTGGAAATATTTTGGTTTGGTTGTTATAGTATCTCTTTGGTTTGAATCAAATTATAGTAATAATTTGTTAGAGAAGAAAATTAAATGAAATATTTATTTTAAATATTTATTTTAAGGATATAATATATACATTTAACATTTCAAGGGAAAAAAGAGCCACTTAAATAATTCAGAGGAAAAAAATACTATAAGTATTAAACTTAGAGGGAAAAGTGTCATTTTCCCTTAATCTTTTCTTATATATTTAGCAAAACGATATTGGTTCTTGGAATGTCACATAAAAAGGTTAGTATGACGCAATTAAAAATGATTTATTATTATCGTAGTTTCATGGTTAAGATTGATTCACCATTTATGGTCCGTTTGGAAAGCAGGAAAATGACTTCTGAAAAATGAATCATTTTTTGAAAAATATTTTCTTTTTCAGTGTTTGTTGCATTTTGAATTTTTTTTTTTTTTTTTTGTGTGTATTGATCATTCTGAAAACCAGTAAGTAATTGTCATAATTAAACATTTATAATTAATTTCATTTTAGAATTAATAGACTAACAGTGGAAATTATATGAACAAATGCTCAAATATAAGTAAAATGAAAATAAAAAACACTACATAATATAGTCAAAAATATTATTCATGCATGTGGGTGCGTGGTGTAGGTGCGTAGTGCCGTGTATGTCGTATTATAATTAGTAGTGAATAATAATAATCAATTAAATAATAAGTAATAATATAATAATACGATACATAATAAATAAAAACTGGCAGAAAGGTTAAGCCGTAGTGGGGTGCCCGTGAGTCGGTGATAGTGTCGACAATGGGGGCGGTGGGTTGCTGCAGAGTGTATGGTGGTCGTGTTGGATAGAGTACAATAATTTAAGAAGGGAGATAAGATTGATAAGTGCAGCAACGAGATGGTGTATGTTGGAATTGGTTCCAGAGTACAAAAGAAAACAAGGTAGGTGGGCGGCAAGGGGCACAGAACGGTGAAAAAGGTAATGCCCGGGGGATCGTGAATAAAGCGGTCGCAGTAGGGGCGCATCGGTACAGGAAAACAAAGGACGTGAGCGGCATCAGGCGAACGACGGTGTTTGCTGATAGCAATATGGAGGTATGCACGCAGGGGTGCCGGGCCAAACCACAGGCGACAGCGCGACGCGTCAGGTCTGCAGGAGTATGTATGTAGGTACGGCAGCAGGGTAGAGAAAGTGGTGGTGGTATAGCATAGGATATTGTGATTGGATGGTGGTTGGTGGTGGTAGTGGTTGGCAAGGTCAGTATAGGTGAGTTGATAATGGTATAGAAATCAAGAAAGGGTGAGTGAAGGTGTTGGTAATAGGGTGTTCGAACGGGCAGTGAGCAGTGCGTGGTGGTGGTGATAGTGTGGTGGCGGTGGTTGCTATGGTGTGGTTGTGGTGATGGTTGTCGGTGGCGGTGTATGGTGGTGGTGTTGGTGGCGCGGGTGGCGGCGGCGGTGGTTGCGGTGGTATGGTGTTCGCAGCTTGGTATAGTGGTGGTGGAAGCGGCAGTAGTAGTGGTGATGGTGTAGTGGGTGGATGGTGGTATTGTGTTGATGATGTTGGTGGTGGTGTGATGCTGGTGTACATTTTGGAAAATGACTTTCCACAGAAAAAGGGGAAGTCATTTTTTCCAAAACAAGCCTATTTCCAAAGTCAACGAAAAATGATTTCCGTTAACTTGATTTTCAGACACATCCAAACAATAGAAACTTAAAAAATGATTTTCAGAACTCATTTTTCAGGTTTTCAAACACGCCCTTAATTAAAATGATTGGGACTTAGGGAAAGTCACAATTTGATGGGAATAGTGAATTTTCTAAAACATTTACTCCTCTAATACGAGTATTGTCATTAGAAAACTCTAATAACTTTAATTTTACTATTCTCCTATACTAGTATAGTCCCCCCATCCCCGGTGTGCGGAATGGTATTATTCAAGTATATATCTTAAAAGTGTTAAATAATTGAATCATTTTAAATTAAAATTTTGAAATACACTGGAATAGTTGTCCTTGATTTGTTGTAGGAGCATATTTATTCAACATTGATGATCAACATTTTCATGCAATTGATGAATAGTTGTTATTGATGATCAACATTTTGATTACATGTTATGGCTTCATTTTCTGCATATATAAACATTAATGCTCAAAGGTAGCTGGATAACTATTTTTTGAATAACAATCACTACATATACCAAAAAATATAATGTATACTTTTGAAAAAAAGTATATAAAACATTCAAGCATCAATATAAAGGTAGGGAAAACGGGCAGGATTTACTACCCAGAGTACTTTCTAAAGTAAGATAGAATAAATTACCAAGTGGCTTGTAGTCAATTGGTATCGGGTTGCTCCCCTAAGTGGGAGGTGTAAGGTTTAAACCTCAGTTGAGGCAAATAGTGTGAATGTAGAGTGTCTCCCCAAGATGCTTGCTTCAACAACATGGTCGGCTAATTTTGTTATAATCCTATTGGGAAAGGCCAAGAGTCCCATTGCCATCATCATGTATCGCGATGTCACGGTGTGACAAATGTTGAATGTCTTTGCGCTCTAATTGTTTTAGAAATATCAAAACTACATTACATACATGTTCTACTCTTTATTTTGTACATGAATCTTACAAAAAACACACAATTATAAACATTTTAAACCATGTTAACTAAACTAACCATGATAGAATTCTCTAACGAAAAAAAAAAATTACTTTTAACTTCATTGAACTAACTATACGACTCATATCCATATAGAATTCTCTACAAAAGAAAAAAAAATTATAATATAACGCTTGTAAGTCATTTATTTGCTTGACAAATTTTATCATCTCTAACTAACTTTATCATAACTCCATGATACGAATTCTATACACACCATATATATATAATACCTACCATATAACCTATATATAATATATATACATCACATCTAACCTACCAGCTATACCCCTACAATATACCATACACTACTATACCTATATATCAATATATATCTACATATATAATATATACTATTCCATATTGAATATTCATAAGTTGAATGTACATTTTATTGGTTGAACACAAATTATCATCTTTAATGAATTTAACCCTCCATCAACTATGAATTAACTTTATAACTATAATTCTCAAAAAAAATTTATTTTTATAACTATAAAGATAAAATATGCAAGGATGTGTGTGTACGTGTAACCTATCTAAGAAGCATTATGTATATCATGTGTGTGTATATATATATAATAGTATATATATATATATATAGTATATATATATATAAAAGTATGGAGGAGGGTCTACAAGCTTTTACTCACTCTCTTCGCTCTCGCCGGTGACGCTCAATTCTCTGCTTACACTCTTCCGACCCTCTCTGCTCTCTCTCTATCTCCCATCTCATCTAAGAAGCATGCTCTTTCTTCTTTCTAAAAATCCACGCATAATTTAGTGTTAAATACATAGGTCCTTTGGAAATCCGTGATTTTGGAATGAATCTGTTGAATCTACATTTCCAATCGCTAGGCTACTAATTTCTTAATTTTTTTTTTTTTTTGTTTTTCAGGTTATGAGTTCGCCGGAGATGTAAATCAAGCCAGAACGGACTCATGAGTGTAAGATTCCGTACAGGTTGTACTACTATGAGGGCTTAGGTTTTTGGCAAAAAAAAAGGTTTGAATTTTTTGAACTGGAAATTGGCTACGATTTTGACACATTGTGGTAAGCATCACCTTAAGCCCTAGGTCGATCTCTGTGCTAAATACTGACCCAGTTCAATCTCTGTACTAATTGTTATTGTTTTTCAGATACCTGTTCCAGATATGACACGATTTACTGCAATTCTTTTTATTATTTCATACATGGTAGGTGTAGATGATATTCATATGCTTATTGTACATAATTTCAATGCCACAAAATCGATGTCAGCCTTATATGCTATATTTCTCATGATTCTGGCCATCGGCTTTGGTTTTTCAGACAGTTAATAATCTGGATTTTCTCATCTCAACTTGTTTTGTGGTTACCTTGCAGCAAGAATACATTCGGAATCAATGCTTGGGAATGAACAGAAACGAAAACTGAAAAAGAATAGAGGGGAAAAAAGAAGCATTGAAATACTGGAAATTTTAATGACAAAGTGGTTGGTATTACTCTTTCCTATACTACATACTACATTTACAAACCTCCAAGATTAAGCATATTGTAGCTGCTGCACAACTATACTAATGGTCACAATGCATCCTATTATTTTTTATATTCCTCTCAGAATCTCAGGATTTAAGGAATTCTGGAAAAACTTGATTGTATGGATTTATGTCACATTGTAGCTGCTGCACAATTAATATCAACAGTTAATAGGCAAAAAATCTAAATTTTCAACACCATGAAAGAATTCAGATGAGTGATATCAAATGAACTTAAAGGTACTTTTTAATATTTTCAACTACTTTTTTTTCAGAAAACTTATTTATTAGCTGTGATATCTGAGATATTGACTACTAAAATATTTTTAGCTGTGAACAAAAGTAAAAACAGTGATATTTGAGCTATTTGAGCCTGCTAAACGTGACTACATTTGTCCCTTATTTTTATTTTCTTTCTTAGGAACTGCCTTGCTCATTCAAGTTTCTTTCATGGCAAACCTTATTTATATAATTTTAACCCAAATAAAGGAGCTCAAGGAATTATAAGATTTATCAATTTCATACTTGTTTAAAAGTTGATTTGTGCTGTCGTTTTTGTTTTATGTGCAAGAGTCCTCACAATATTTTACTCTTACCATATGGAAGAGAAACTGAAAAAAACCAATTCAGTGCATTTAAAAAGAAATTCTTTCCCTTAAAAAAAAAGGAATTCATAAGGAGTTCTCATTGAATCAAAAATGAAAATTTCTACATGAATCAACTCTTATATGTGATTTCTATGTTTTGTTTGTTATAATAGGACAATCAACTTAGGCAGATTATAAGACTTTCCCTGCTAAACATGTGACTACTTTGTCGGTGTTGTTGTTTATACTGAAAATCATACTTTGGTTACGAATGTGGTTGACACTTCCTTCAAAAATAATAATGTATGTATATTTTGCAAAAAAAAAAATTATGTACCTCATGTGGTTAGAATGTGTTGACACTTCTATTTGAGCCTGCTAAATGTGTTTTGGTTTACTCTAGACATTGGGTTAAAAATTATAATTTCATCTGCTTCAATCATATCTACCTGCAAAACACTTACAAAGCAATAAAAAGCCAAAAAATATTCCCTCCAATCACCTACTTTGCATTGTAGATAACTGAAAATCATCATTTTTAAAATAATTTTTTTTTCAGATCAATGGCCTGCAAAAAGTTTAAAAATGGATATTACTTATATAAGCCAGCTTTCATATAGGAGTAATAATATTAGCTCTTATAACCCCTAATAGATTATAGGTCCATAGCAGATAATATTACTTAAGATGGGAAAAGAAGAAAAAGCTTTAATCTATAATCTGATGCTCTATCCGCAAGTTTATGTGTACATACAATTGTATTAAAGCATCTGTATTATCTTCATTCTTCAATGTGGAATGTGTATAAGGGAGATAGTGATAGTAAAAAAAATAAAGATTGAATTTACCTGCTTATCATGCAATAAGCATTCTTTACTACTTCGGCATTTTCCATCCTCTAACATCTAATCAAACCCTTATTGTTCTTCTTTTGGTGTGAACTGATTTGCTTCACAGAAACATTTTGAAACGGCATGCCAAATTTCTTTCTACAGACTTTACTTCTTCGCAGTAAAGGTGATTGAGGGTTACCTGATTCGACCTCTTTATATAGAGGTTGAATTTATTCAGGAGTTTTATAGAACAATGAAGAGGCAAGCTTTGGAACAATCACTTTTTGAAACAATAAGACCTTTCATAAATGATGTCTTCTATTAGGTTTGATCACTTCAAATTTGTAATTAAAGTATGCAACTCTTCGGTTTTGCGATTTATTTCAATATTTTTTTTTTGAAATCCTTGGGTAATTGTTCGTTTTACACAGCATTTTTACGGAGAAGCATTAAATATTTTGGCTTTGCTCTAAACGATGCCCGTTGGTTTGGGCAGGAACTTTTTGAGCTATGTTATTTTGCTTTAATATATAAGAGACTAGATGCAATGTTCTCATAATTGTTTTTGAATTGGAAAACAGAATCATCGTAATCTAATTGTAGTTATATTATACTATAATCCACGTTACTCTGATTCATCAATTATCATCCTTATTTTGTATCATATCTCTATCTTAACTTCTTTACTTATTTAACATTTTAATTTTATTTGCTTTACACTTAAAGGTTAGGAATTTACATTATCAAATAAAATTAAATTCTATATAATTTTTAGATTATTTGAACTCAATAATTATAGTTCGAATATTTAATTTATGTTACATCATAATACAAGTTCGACCAGATATCAGATTTGAAATCGCACATATAATTCAAAGTAGAAGTTATATTTCATATACATGTCATTTCAAAAAAATATATTTTAAATATTAGCTCAAAAAATATTAATATTATCTAAACTAAATCTAAAGTGAAACTGAAAAATTAGAAAACAAAAAATAGAGAACAATTTTTTGTTATAAACAAATTTCTAAACAGAAAACAGAGAATGAAAACTGAAAAATAAAAAAATAAAAAATAGAGAACAGTTTTCTGTGTAGTGAACGGACCCTGATATTTTCCCTTAAATATTGTTCACTGAACTAATAAAACTAAGTTTGTGCAGATCATTTTTATCTTCTTATATGGGTGACTGGTTTTTTTCTTCTTATTTTTCCTTTCATCGCTACTCAATGAAGTAGGTTACATGGTAAAAAAAAGATTTATTATATTTTACTTGTCCTATACTCAATCTTTTATATTTTATATGCTTCTTATATTTATTGATCAATGTTTTTTTTTTTTTTTTTTTTTTTTTTTTGTAATACTCATAGTAATTCTAATATTAAATTGTATGTATTAATATTAATTAAATAATTTAAAATTGAATTGTAAATATTGAGGTGAAGTATGTTAGCTGATTTTTTTTTTAAAAAATTTTTGTTACCAAGTGGATCTAAAAAAAAAAATGAAAGTAATTTTAGCCAGTAGCCCGGCCGGCCGAGCGGACGGCAATGTAGTGCTCATTTTTGTTTGTTCTTCGTACCACAGCGGCTATGGCTCCAACGAGGGGTCCAAAGCCCTAGAGGCTAGACAACGTGACTAAACTTTTTTAATCGCTTCCGGTTGAGTGTTGTGTAGTTGGGAAGATGGCGTCGTCAAGTTCTTCATCGCAGACCGGAAAACTGATGCCGCATCTGGATGCGCGGAGCACGAAGATGCTCAATCTCACTGTTCTGCAAAGGATCGATCCTTGTATTGAAGAGATCTTAAATCACCGCCGCTCACGTCACCTTCTATGCGTTCAACGTCGATCTCAATCAGTGGGTCCGTTCTCAATCCCTTCTCGCTTCTTTCCCTCTCTGTTTGTCTTTTCCAGTTCTATTGCTGTGCATTTTTTTTTTTTTTTTTCAGATTGAATTAAATTACTACGCTTAGTGTTTCAATTCCTGAGAAACCTGTCGTGGGAGCGGCCGATGAACGTACTTTGAGCTCTTCTGTAATTATTTGAATACGCACGCTATATGATGCTTCGTTAATGCGTGTTATCAATTGCGTTAAGATCGGTATTGTTGGTTGAGGTTGAAATTTGTGCAAATTAAGCTTGATCTGATTCATTGAGCTCGTGTGTCAGTGTGTGTTACATACATTCTTATTATTTGTAAGGCATGCATATCTTAACATCTGATAAGCAAATATTCGATTATGAAGATATCTTTTCTTTATATTGCTAAAGCAGAGTGTTTGTTTGATTATGTCTCTCTGTGGATAAGGTATCTCTTATATTTGGTGTTTAATTTCAATGCAGAGCCGGGAAAGACATAGAAGGGTCACTATTTGTAGTTAAAAGGTATATATGTTTTCACCATATTCATAATTTTACTCTTAATTTGTTGGAGTATGCACATAGATATCTGCCTGCTTTCTATGGCTGCAGGTTTTCTTTTTCCAGCGACCAGTGTGGTAAAATTATGATTCTAATGCTATGTTTGGATGGGTAGAAATTTAGGGGAAAGTTTTGTTGAAAATACAGTTGAAAAAAAAAGGAGAGTAAGGAAAATGTATTAGGACATTTTTGTTTGGATCAGAATAAAGAAAATGAAAGGAAAAGGAGAGGGAGAAGAATGAAAAATGGAAGTGGATATTGAGATTTGAGAGGTAGTCCTGTGTATAATATGTAGGAATGGAGTGAAATTTTCTTCCCATTCTCTCTCGCCATTATTGAATGAAAAATTATTGAAATTAGGAATAGAGGTTTTTAGTAGACTTTATATTTCGCGAGAATCTACTATTTTCCTCCTTCAAACTTGTAGTTACTGGTTTGATTTTCGGTATTTGTTCGTTATGTGGCTACTTGGGAAGTCTTCCCATAATTGGATGGGATAGAGAATAAAAGACATCATCCATCTGCATATCAATTCAAAACTTAATTCGGTTCGCATTTTGATATATGGCTATAGCATCAACCATGACAATTTTTTTAAATTCTACCCCCGCAGTAGTGAACTGGAATGAAAACAATTCAAGAGATCAACTAATCACAACGCATCTAAAGAACGTGTGTACGAGACGCATATGTCATTAGAACATAATGAAATGAAATTCCTATGTATTCCTGTATAGCACAAAAATCTAAATAAATATATAATAAACATGGAGTCCCTTATTTAAAAACTTATATAAAGGATTAGAAAAGGAGTAATAAAGGTCATATACTTGGGGTTGTGAAGAGTTTATGATCCTTACGATATGTTAGTAAAGCTATGGCGTAATGTAATTGAAGTCTAAATTGTTTTTTGGCCTATACTTTTATTATTAGTGAGTTCTTTTATTTTGCATTCTATAGTTATTTTTTAGTTGGATATATTTTTGTTTTATATCTTTGGTTTAAAAAAAAAACCAATTCGATTTTATTCGGGCTTTTGGTTTCGCGTCTTATATAATCTCTTGAGCAAGAAGCCGAACCTTGTTGTTTTTACCGATTTCTTTGGATTCTCTATCTTAGGACGCGGTATTCTTACGGTTTGTTCGTATAAAATGATTACCAAATATTGTTGGTTGCAAACCAAACCGTAATACCTTGGAATTGGTCGATTCTTGATGTATAGGGTCTCAAGCGTTCGGGTTCGGTTAAGTTATCCCGAACCGAAATTCAATGCCCAGCTTCTTGTTTTTTTTGATTATATCCGGCGTAGGAATTTGAATATTTTATCAAAGGGTTTATAAAGGTAGATGTTCAAAAAATAGATTATTGACAATGAACCCTATGGTAGTTCGAAATTATTATATAAATTTAATACCATAAATTTTTGGAGGTAAGGAAATCTTGAATTGTAGAAAATAATACGTCTAATTATTTTTAAAGTTTAGTAATGAAAAATTTTTAATACAGCACTATGTTGGTGTTGTGATGCCTTATGCGCTATCCGGGTTGGACTTGTCATTTTTTGGAATAGTATAAGTGGTTCGAGCCTTGGTTGGATTTGAGTTATTGGTTCTTTGGATATTTCAGGTTGGTTAGTATGGAACTACAGTTTCTATGATGACCAAGATTGATACTACATTCCAATTGCTAATAGAGCCAGTAGCTATTTTCAATATTAGTTTTTACCTCACATTTTTTGATTTATATGAGATGAATAATTTTTATTTTATTAATAATAGCGCATATTATAGACATCTCTCATTATTCTAAATTAAGGTAAATGCATATCTGATCATTGTCATTACTTTTTTAGTCTTTGTAAAGTCGTACTCGGTAAAATTCTCTACTATGGTTAATTATTAA
The DNA here is from genome assembly GCA_009835305.1 of Ipomoea purpurea. Classification (NCBI taxonomy): domain Eukaryota; kingdom Viridiplantae; phylum Streptophyta; class Magnoliopsida; order Solanales; family Convolvulaceae; genus Ipomoea; species Ipomoea purpurea. The sequence goes on from VALG01011615.1 coordinate 40,450, forward strand.
GAGTAGATTAAATGTGCTCTAACCTACTTGCTATTACTATTTCTGATCAAGCGAATAAAAGTACATTCGGTTGGATGGTTTTTTGGGTTTTTAGGAGTATTCTCCTACTTCCTTCGTTTTAGAGGAGAAAATTGTTTTTGGAGTTTTTGTTCACAATTCAATTGACAATTTGCTACATGCTCGCATCAATTAGAAGAGAATTGTCTATAAATTAAATAATTCAAAAATATTAATCGTTTATAGTTGCAGTTTACAGTAGAGATATGTTTAACGGAATCTTATTATAATGTTGATTTAGTAAAATATTAAACTTATTACAATTTTCTCTCAATTAGAAGTTTTAAATGGCATTGGCTCCCCTCCTCTCTGGATGTGTAACTTGTTAAATTGGAGCTAGTAGGATGTTAGGGACATATGCGGGGAATTATTTAGAAAATGATCCTACCGTTTGTAGCAGTCCATGTGTAATTGGTGAGGGTTGCAAAAATACACTTTGTAGTTTAGTTAGTAGTGAGCAGCGGCACATTGTCTGACATGATGTAAGAATTAATTTGTGTCTGATAAAAAAAATAATAGTATAATATTTGTAAAGTAATACTACATATGTACCATTATAAAAAAAAAAATACAAAAAATATTATATTTTGTATTTGCAACCCAATAATATGCCTAAAATCTTTATATATCAAATATAATTATTTGAACTATGTCATAATTGAATAGTATTTAAAGTTTTGTTCTAAATTCAAATTCTAGAATAGATATGTTTCAGTATTTAAAAAAAAACTATAAACAGTTATAACTGTTAAATTTTTATTTTTGGGAAAATTTTTGTTTATTGGATGATTAAATAAAAAATGAAGAAAATTCTACAATTGTGTCTTAATAGTAAATTACGGTAATTGATATATAATAATCTCTTGGCTGAGGGGTCAACTGGTGCTTTGGCAATGCTATGGACGGCCTTTATTTAGCATACAGATATCGACTTTATTTTGGAGTGTTCCAAAAGTTATATGATTTAGAATTTAATATTAAATTTAGTTTCACTTTTTAAAATATATATTTTTAAATACATTTATTTAACATATCATTAAATATTTATGTTCA
>VALG01011618.1:7500-12627 GCA_009835305.1 Ipomoea purpurea
CCGTCTCGGTCTGAGTATCATAAGAAAATATAACTAAAAATTCTTTTTATCTGGCATGACTTGGAACCATGTGGATATAAATCACCTTTTTACTAAGATCAATGTAATTTTTGCAAATGCAAGTTAAGTCGATCTAGATGTTTAAGACAAAAAGGTATTTAATTGTGTTGGTAGTGCATTGACTCAACACATATAAAATGCTTCGGGGACAATCACTATTCAATATTGTAAAGCACTCAAATACTTTCTAGAGTTGAAGAGATTTATTACAACATTTTTTTTTTTTTTTTTAAATACTCATGATTTTTTACAATGTATATCTATTCGATCTATACTTTTTTAATCTTTTCAACCTTAAAAAAAAAATGTCTCCAGTACTAGTAGTGGGTAGAGATGCATATACTATACAACAAATTTGGAAGAACATTTTTAAATTTCTTTTACAAACTTCTTCAAGGGTTGCAACAAGAGGAAAAGTATAAACAAAATAAATCATTGATACTCTCTTAGTTAAGATTGATACGAAATAGATAATTATAGGGCTGTGCACAACCGTCCAACCCGAAAATCTGCCCGACCGTGCCCCACCTTAGCTCTTGGAGTGGATAACGGAACCCGACATGCAACCCGACGCCTTTTATTTTGAATTTCCGATTAAATATATAATCGGTTAGGGTTTGCTTTAAAAGCAACCCGATCCGTCCGACAACCCGAAACTATATATATATAGTATATGTATATGCATAATACGATGTCGTGTGGGCATTATATATATTTATATATATATAGTAAATATAATATATAATATATTGGTGTGTGTGTGTGTGCTGTGTGTGTGGTGTGTGTGTTGTGTGTGTGTGTGTGTGTGGTGTGTGTGTGTGTTTATACGGAGCTAGGGTTTCATTATTCACAATTTTAGCTGCGCAGCTTCTACTTCTCAGTTCTCAGTTCTCTCTCAATCTCTCACTCTCTCACTCTCTCAAGTCTCACCCTCTCTGAGACTCAGACTCTCAGACTCTCAGAGACTCAGACCTCTTCATCTCTTATCTTCTCAGAGTCTTAGTCAGTTAGTCTCTCAGAGGCTTCGAGGGTTCTGTAGTTCACTCGTTCTGCACAAACACTACTTTCTTGACCCGTGGACCGTGGTGGAAGCCTCAACTCTCAAGCAGCGAAGCGTTGGTGGAAGCCCCTGTGTCCAGACGTCCAGTGTCCTTGTGTGGCTGTGTTTTGATTGCTTGAAGAGTGGAGTTGAAGACCTAGTTCTCGGGGAAAATATTGGAGAAATAAGTAATCGAAAACATGACATGTTTTTAATACTTTTTTTAGGATTCTTGTGTAAGTTGTGTTATTTATGATTGATACTTCATATTGGATAGTTTGTGGGGTTTCTGTATATTCTGATTATTTGCATTATTCTGCGATTTGTGATGAAATTGTGAGTTTGTGAGCCCTAATTTGTACGTGAGTCAGTGTCTCAGTGACTCACTGGCTCACTAAGCCTTAATTTTTGAGACTTTTCATATAAAATGATGAATTTGTCAAATTTGTCTGAATTAAAAGGACTTTGGGTGTTTGGTATGTTGCTTTTGAAGACAAAACTCATGAAACAATTTTGCCCCCAACTCTAAAATGATATGAAAAAAAGCAATCTGAGCCTTTCTTAATAATAAATAATAATAATAATATAATTAATAATAATAAATAATATAATCAATAATATAATAATAATTAATTATTATTATTATTATTATATTATTATTAATTATATATTATTTTATCTTAAGATTGATATGTCATATGTAGACAAGATGTGGTCTCTACTTCTCTTTGTCTTTATTGGCTTTGAAGTTTAAAGCCCTTTAATGGTTTATATATTGAGCCCGGAAGATGAGGAATGGATGATGCTGATTGCTAGAAGGCTGATTTGGTGACTAACTGCTAGAATTGCTAGGCCTGCTGAGTACTTTAGTAGATTTAGTGTTGTTTTGAGAAATTGTTATTTTGTCATTTATTGTGAAACTTCATTTTTGCTATTTTTGACACCAGTTGGAAACTGGAATTGGTCAGATTTTAACCTTTTAACTTTTTGAATTGTAATTGCAATTTGCCAAATTGGGCAATATGTAATTATGTATCTAAATGCCTACATAGCTTTGGTAATTTAGTTTTAAGTTATTAAGTTTCACTTTTTACAGTTTTTTTTCTTTTTTTTTTTGGGTATCGTTTTATAATCGACTTCAAACGAAACCGACCTCATCCGACTATCCGAACAGGAAAATCTGAAAGGATTTCCCCTTTAATTTCGACGGATTGGTGTAGTTTTTTCCATCCGAAATCCGGACAGGTGAACGGTTCTATGAATGACGTCCGAACCGTCATCACACCTGATAATTATATGAGGAAGTTAATTTGCTCAGCAAATGGAATACAAAGACTTAAAATTAATTAGTTAAAATATTTGATAACCAAAAAAGTGGGAAATTCTAAGATTGGAAAATGGAAGGCAAATCCATATGTAGCTAGGATAGCCTCATACATCATACCATTTTCTTCTAACTCTCATAATATGTATACTTTGGGTAAAAAAGGTGAGAAGTCCCCAAATATAATAATTCTACAGAAAAATTATTATAACAAGGGAACAGAAAACTGTGGAAGGAAAAGAGTTTGAGGGTTTGGGTGAAGGCTTTAGCACAGAGTTCGAACACAAGGTTCTTTTTCTTTAAAACTTATTTGCTACTCCACAGTGCTAGGAGCGTTTTAGATAGGTTTCCAGGATAAAAGTGCTACGATCTTTGGTTTAGCACTAAACAAAGAGCCGACGGAACAAACAGCCTGGAACACAGCTGGGGAAAGAAGAGAGTAGAAGCAGAGTTTTGAAGCAAAACTATACTGGAATTCCTTCGTTTTTCTCACTGTATGTGTGTAAAATGCTTCTACCCAACCTCTTCTTTATATAGGCTCGTTGGAAGGGATATCATTCAACATGGCAGTAAATTGATATTAAAACCAATTGTGTAACACCTGTAACGGTCACCACTAAGTAGGATTAAACTCTGAGTTTAAAAATTGGAATTAAGCAGTATTAATTCCGTAACAGATGAGTTTAATCTTCTGACCGTTTCTGGGGGGTGCACGAGAGTATAGTGCTGTGGTGCACGAGAGTAGTACAACACGAAAGTACAGTTCTCGTGCTGTGGTGCAACACGAAAGTACAGCTCTCGTATTCACTGTTGCACGAGAGTTTTGCTCTCGGTGCACCACAACCTCTCATGCTACTCTCTCGGTTCGGTTTTGGCCGAACCAAGTGACAGCTACAGTTCTCGTGCTGAGGTGCAACACGAAAGTACAGTTCTCGTGCTGTGGTGTAACACGAAAGTACAACTCTCGTATTCAACGTTGACGAGAGTTTTGCTTTCTCGTTTAGGTGCGGTTCGGTTGGCCGAACCAAGTGACTGGATGGAAAATGATACCGAAGTGAGCAAGTTGCACGAGAGTTTTGGGTGCACCACAACCTCTCATGCTACTTAACCAAGCTATAACGCAAGGCCAGCCATTTCCGAACACATTCGTACCGCTAGGTGCCAGCGCACGCGAGCTCGGGCTTGAATCAAGCCTTTTTTGAGCTACTCTAGTTGGATTTGTTTTGCCCACCCCCCACCCCCACCGCGCGAGAGAGCCCCTATGCTATACATTCTACAAGCTTGAAAGAGCTCATGTATACTAAGGGGGGCAAACTTGCTTTCCAAACAATGTGGGACAAGTCTACCTTTCTTCATTTCCCCAATTTCAAATGGGTCTACATTTGAGAATCAATATCTCATTCACTCCATTATCGTTTTGAGCGTACAATATAATCAATCTCTTCGTCTCACTACGAAGAACACGAATCCACTTTGACTTTCCGTATCTTTTTTTCATTATATTATTTGTGAATTGGATCTCAATAAGATATATATTTTGTTAACCATTCATAGTAAGCAGGCGTAATTGAAAAACATATTTAACTTATGCTCAAAATGTATATATCGGTAGATATTTTTTTCTCTAGCATTATATTAGAATTTTGGAGCAATCTTGCCAAAGTATTTCTTAAACACATACATCATTAATTCTTGTTGTTTCTCTTTCCTGATATTTTAAATGTTATAGATAAACTGTTAAACATTATTTCTAGATACTTCTGTATCCTGCTAAACACAATTCTGAAAGACTTTAACAAAATAAAATATATCAAAATTAACAAAATACAATACAAACATGACAATCGACAATGATGAACATAATAAATATAATAATAATAATAATAATAAATAAATATATAATAAATATAAAACAATAAACTTATAATAATATTAAAATATATAAAAATTATTATTATTTTTTTTTAAAAAAAAAAAGGACAATTGAGAGTCACGAGCTCCCTTTGTAAATGATGATGCGATTATTTTGAACCCACATTAAAAATGTTTGAAAAAGATTAAGCTCCTCGAGGAGCAAGTTGAATCCTCTTTACCAAATATATATTGCTTGCCATAAATGTGGGTACCAAGTATTGAGTAAGTCAAAAGGTTTTTTTTAAAAAGTCATTAACTTTGTCTTTTATTTTAGTTTTTATTTATTTATTATTTATTATTTATTATTTATTAATTTTATATTTATTTATTTATTAATTAGTTAGGGGGTTGTGAAAGATTAAGTGATTTTAACCAAACTGTATGGTTTTGTAATAATTAGTTTGTTTTGTAGTTTGGAGGCAATTCTACCGTGTTATATATATATAATTGTTTTTTTGGTTTTTGATTAAAATTAAAAATGTTAAAATGACGATAATTTTATTAATATATTTTGTGAATTTTATCAATACTAATAAATAATAATAATTAAATAATATAATAATAATAATATAATTAAATATTCAATATCAAAACGATATATTATAAAATTAAAAAAATAAAATGAAGACAAAAGGGAGCCACGGGCCTCCCTTTGTAATTGTGTGGTCTTGTGAATCACAATTGAAAATGTGTTGAGGAAAATAGGTATCCAGAGTTTTTGAGCCTCATCTATATAAGACGGAGCAATACAAACATAATAATTCTTGCCTATCCATGTGGACAAAGTATG
>VALG01011619.1:0-13451 GCA_009835305.1 Ipomoea purpurea
TTAGATTAACACGAGATATCACTCAATGCCATTATATCAGATAGACCGGGCAACTTTTACATGGCATAGAAAGCCTTATTTCAGGACGTTTGGCGGTATATACTTTTCCAATATAATATGGGACGTTCACTCATTTACATTTTGTCTTACTCAACATTTTCCCTGATACAAAGCCAACCGACCTAGAAAAAACAAAACAGATTCTAAGTATTTACCAGAGGGAACATTTTCTGACCCATGCCAAGGGTGACCCGCTGCGGTGCGCCGCAAGTTCGTTTACTTGAAGGTGCCGCAAATCGGTCAGAAGGTACCTACAGGTCCATCACCGATCGCAGAGAAAGCTTTTCGGAGGAGGCCGAACGACCTCGGGCCTGAGCCCGTTGGTGGAGACGTGAGGAGTATCCTCGACCTCCAGCGACCTGTACGGTCGTGAAGGTAGGGTCCGGCCTCCCAGTCCGACCTCCGGGCATGGATAATCTCAACGTCATCAGAGCTACAAAGAGGTCTTTGCATGGGGGGCCCCGAGGATATGGCGGGGCCTCATGGCCGAGACGTTGATCTACGCACAAAGCTGTGCTGTTGACCCCGCGGTCCAAGCCCGTCGCAGCAACGCAAGAGGTACCTCTCCGCCGAGTAGGAGGGAGTTCTCAAAAAGGAGGGTAGACATCCCTACTAGAGACGGCGTCAGGCGAGGTGATATACCCACATGGTTAGCAATGTGGTCCTCCCCCAAAGCCACCCACCTGGAGGATGTGCGTGACTAACACCGACCTCAATAAGGTCCTGCCCTAAAATGGACTCTTTCCCGCCTCCCCAACTGATTGTATCTCACTGGTGGATCATAGAGACGGCAGGTTGTGCCCTCATGAGCTCCTAGACGCGTTCAGGGGGGTACCACTCAGATTTTCATGGAGGAGGGCCGACGGAGAGAAGTACAGGCCTTCACCTACACCGGAAGGGGTCCTATTGTGCTACAAGTCATGGCCTTTCGGCAAAGAACTCCGGGCGCCATAACACCCGAATGGTGGCCAAGGTGGTTCAAGCAGGTCCTTGGTGCAACCTACAGGCACTACGTCGACGACATTGATCGTCAAGAGCACTTACGCCGACCTCCAACACGACGACCTTACCGGAGGTATTTCAATTATGCAACGCTTCAATTTACGATTGAACCCAAAAAGTGCACCTTCGGGGTGTCACGGGGGAAAGTTCCTGGGGTACATGGTCTCGAAGAGGGAGCAGTTGAGCATAACCTCCGACAAAGTCAAGGCCATCCTCGAATGGGAACCTCCGAGTCTCACTCCGGAGGTCCAGGCGCTCTCAACAAGTGGAAAGGGCGTTGGCATCCCTAGGCGTTTCCGTCTCCCAAGGTCGGCCGAAAATCCATGCCGTTCTTCGGCGCCTCAAGAACTAAGGGTCTTCGAAGTTGGTCCGAAGAGTGGCCAGAGAGCGTTCGATTTTTTTTTTTTGTTAGACCTCCAAAACGTACCTAAATGTCAGCTCCCCCCCCTGCCAAAACCCGTTAGGGGAGAGGCTCCTATACCTGTACTTGGGCATCTCGCAGGCCGCGGTCACTCCGTGCGGTCGGGACGACGAGGGGGGTCCAACGGCCCGGTAATACTATACGGGAGCCAGCTCACGGGTGGGCCGGAGATAACGTGTACACACCTGTGGAGAAGGTCCATCTTCAGCGGTAGTCGCGACGGGCGAAGAAGCTGAACGCACTACTCCCAGGCCCACCCCCGTACAGTCTCACGAACCAAGCCACTGGACGCGGGTGCTGAGGGCTCGGGGATCGCCAGCAGGTTTGGTCGTGTGGGCCATTGGCGCTAAGCCGCGACATTCAATTCAATGGCCGAGGCCCGCCATTAAGGGGCAGGCACTGGCATGATTTCAATATCGAGTGCACCGCGCCGGAAAGGCCACGGAGCGAGTCCGGGACGAAGATGAGGAATGGTGGACGCCCTCGACGGATGGGTCCTCCAGCGCTAAAAGCTGGCGGGGTGGAGTCGTCTCATCACCCCAGAGGGGTTCGGCTTACTACGCCCTCCGCTTCCGTTCAAGTTATCCAACAACGAAGCCGAGTACGAGGCGCTCTGGGGGCTCCGCCTCGCATTAATATGAGGGTGGAAAACTCAAAATACGGTGTGAGTCTCCAGGGCCTCGTTGTGGGGACAGGTACAGGTGAATTTGAGAAAGCAACGCGACGAAAGGATGAGAAGGTACCGGGATTGGTACTCCAGGCTAATGGCACTGATAGTTTATGAGGTCCACAGGTGCCCCGAGACCAAGAACACAGAAGCTGACATATTATCCAACTCGCCCAAAGGTCCCGGATTTGGGAGATTGGGGTAGGAGTGGTGAATGGAAGTGGTGAAAGTGTAGAATGAGAGGGAGAAGGGGGTTTAATAGGAGGAGGGAGAGAAGAAGAGGGGGGTTTGAAATTCAAATAAAAAAAAAGAAAGGGGGGGAAAGTGAAGAGATGGATGTGATTCGGTTGACTGGGAGCAAAGATCAAAACCTAAAAGGACTCTAACTATGTATTGCCTCTAGCAGATGAAGGTCATATCCCGGATGGAGTGTATCATCATACGCAGAAATACGCCCGGACGGCACCTATGGCGCAAGGCGCGGGCGTAATCGGGGTCCGACATTTTCGGAGGGTCGGACCGAGCATCTACTCTCCTTCGCTGACCGATACTCCACTCGGAGAGTGGGGACTGATGACGGATATATTAGGAACCGACCCGCACCGACCCGAGGTGCGGGGGCAATGGACGGGTCCGCGGCGCCCGACCGCCGGAGCCTCGACCGTGGCTCCCACAGGCCAGTCAGAGCCGGGCCGGCCTCTCAGGAGGCCGGGCCGACATCCTAGTGGCCTCGGCGAGCCCAATAGACGGGCTCTGCCTGGCCCACACGCGCCCGGTCGAGCCGCGCGTCACTCAAGATCTAACCACCCCCCCGCTTTGGGGGGTGCGTATGGGGCGGGTTGTATAAAAAACCCCCCATCTTGTCCAGTTAGAACACCTCTACTTTTCCAGACATACCTTGTGTAACTGAAGGATCTTTGGTAATACCAGAAATACGGCATAATCAATATACGTCCACGCCTTTTATAAGCATTTTTCATCATTTATTTCGTACTATCCGGGTTTTATTGCATTCGGCATACCCCCGTATAATTAAATCCCACATTAAATTGTTAAAATAGCAACACATCATTGTTAAAAATTGTTAAATTTTGAATGGGTGCTAATGTTTATGGTGTGCGTGGCAAGACCAACTTGTATTGTTATTTGTCAGTTAATTTGGAAACCATCTGATCGAGCTGATTTTTATTGAATGTTGACAGCAATGTGGATGTTTTTCTGGCTTGTGTATTTTATTTGCTGAACAAATTCAGCTATTACTAACAACTCCCCTTTGTGCATTGTATAAGAAGGACTTCTATCAATTTTCCGATGATTGACAATAAAGAGAAGGCAACCACAGTACAAACCTGGAACAAAAAGAAATGCAAATGCGATGGAGAGGATGACCTTCTGATAAGGTGGACTGGGGGCTGTTTGCAACGCAGCAATGGGAGAGACAACCCCATGGGGGATGGAGCCACAAATTGAGTGTGGGGCTCCTAAGGGAGATAGAAATGCGATTCAAACCACGCCGCAACTACATGAGGAAAATTCTATTGAGAAAATGCAACGAGCACCGTGAACATAACCGCTCAAGTCTGTGAGACAAGGAACTGTACTAAACTAATGGTTTTAGGGTTTTTTTTTTTTTTTTGATTTTTTTAAATTTTTTTTTTAATTTTTTTAATTTTTTTTTAATTTTTTTTTTTTTTTTTTGGTTCTAAGTCCTATAGTTTTAGGGGTTGTTTGGTTCACGGAATGTCAGATTACCTTAGGGAATGTTAAATTGCTGGGAATGTTAGATTACTGAGAATGTTAGATTCCTGTGTTTGATTAAAATTGGGGTATGTAGTATAATCATGTTTGGTTTAGGGTTATCTTTTAGCCACACACTATAATATCATTAACATATTTTCATATATTTTAATAAATTTAAAAAATTAAAATAAATAAATAAGATAACAGTATCATATGTAATTACATGATTTTAAAATATTAACTAAAATCTTGAACTTAAGAAACAAAATTATTTTATATGTTAACTTAACATAATAAAAATAAAAAATATAAATTAAAAAATAATAATGTGTGTGTAATAAACAACATAACCAATGTTATCTTACATAACCCTAGAAATTGAAGGGAATCACATTCCCTTTTAAAATCCTATGTGGAGGGAATTGTGACAATCCTTGGGAATATTAGATTCCCTGAGATAATATGAACCAAACATAGAAAATAGTTATGTTATTTAACCTGAACCAAACGTCCCCTTAGAGTTTTTTTTTGAATACCATTGACCCTATTACATTGTAGTATCTGTTCATATACTTTCTCAACCTACTGAAGCCCAACGAGTCAATATCGCCTCCATTAAGGCGTCAAACCCATGACCTCCCACTTGGGAGAGTCACTTCATGCCGCTTGACCACAAGGTCTTTGGCAGTCCCCTTAGAGTTAAATTGTTAGTTGGCATAACCTTATCAGAATATAACCTCTTTTTGGTGGGTATGAGGTGGCATACTTTTTCGAAATATTAGTTGAAAACCAGTCCCTGATCCCTGAGAAATTATCACGGAGTAAAAACATTAATATATTTGTGCATCTAGTTTGTTGAAGCGGTGCATTGTGGAAATTTAACAAAAGCACATGAGTTTTGCTTCACATTCTACCATTTGTGCATGCGTGGGTATTTTTTGAGTGTGTTTGTGAGAATTTAGAAGGTGCATTGTGGTGGCCACAATGCTCAAATAGTTATGGTGGGTCACACGAAGACTATCAAATACTAAAATGCAGAAATGCACACAACACCAACATAAAATGCACACGAAATTATCAAAACCAGTTGACAATGCATAATGTCGATAAAAAGCGGCACCATGTTCAAACTTCTCACGATGTCCCTTAAAAGCCTACCAGCCTCATTCGACACGTAGCATTAGTATATATATATGGTATTGACAGGGTACGATTAGTAATATATAGTAAGGGGTATAAATATAGCGTATATAGCCCAACAAAAACACAACAGGTATCATGTTGTACTTGTGGGTATGACGAAGATATATAGTAATTTTAGAAGACATTTGTCACTTGTATGTCGAATGCATTATGAAAATTGCATATTTAATAACGTGTTTAATTGTAAAATATGGAATACTATTTTGAAGTTGGGGTTGAATATATACGCGTTATTTATTTAAATATGTTTTAAGTTTAGTTTTTATTTTTGTATAACTTATTACCTGGGGTGGGGATTCCCTCCCCGAATAATCCCCGTGGGGATGGGGATGTGAAGAGTTTTTCCTTCATCGACATGGACGAGGACGGGGATGGGGAATGGGAAGAAAATCGGGGGGGGGGAATGGGTATGTCCCCGCCCCCGTTGACATCCCTACACGTAGGTGTCCAATGCTTTGCCCAACCCAGAGAAACGTCGTCCATAGCACAATCTTGGAGAGATTCGGATCGCTCTATACGCACAAACAACCAAATAAAAAGTAAATTGGATTAAGCCATAACCAAACAAACATATGTTCTAAAAAACACACGGCTAAATTCATCAAACTTACGGTCACCAAAATTGCTAACATGCAAAAACACAAAATTAAACAAAAAAAAAAAAGAAAGAAAGAAAGAAAGAAGACATGAATGCACAAAATATATTAAACAATAATACACACTAGTAAGCAAATCACCATACCAACAAAAATGAACTACCACAATAAACATTGACATACCTGAGAGCAAAAATACATTAAAAAAAAAAGAAAAAAAGATTAAAACATAAGTTCAAAACCTGGACAAAAAGCCATGAATTTACAGAATACATAATATAGTAAGCACCATTGTTAACAAATCACCAAACCCAAAAGTAATGAATATCATCATAAACAAATGACATATCCGAAACACAAATACATAAAAGAGGCACAGTTCTAAACAAATACACCAGAACAAACTTATGCATTACGACAAGAAAAAATGACATATCTAGTAAAAAACACAGTCACAACAACAAAAGCACACATAAACCCTAACACAATATCACAGCCCTGTAGTAGATTCAACCACATTATCTAATAGGAAAAAAAATAAATTAAAAAAAGTGGAAAAATACAACATCCTGCCATACATACACAAATACAGGCAACAAGACGCATGCGTAAAAAATGAATGGAAAAACGATGAAAAAAATGACATACCTGGCGATTCCATAGAAACAAACGACTCAATACAAAAATGTGAACTGCGTAATGCGGAATTTCAATGTATATCGAATGCGCTTTAATAAAACAAACAATTTATTCGACCAATTTTATCCCAATGTTATTAAATCACGTTTCAAATTTTTAAAATCAACACTCGTCACACTAATTTGTTAGAGTACAACCCAACAAACTCGTTTATACAGACGAAACGACCTAGCAGGACCAATGTTAGCCCTTGCACAATTAACAACAAAATTTTGGTAACCAAAATCCATCTCACGATTAACACGCAAAAAAGACTTAACTAAATCCATCTTTATTTTTCAGCATTTTATTATAAATTTTAAATTTTTATTTATGTTTAATAATACTTTTAACATAATTTTGAAATATTAAATTTTATATACTAACAATAAATTAAAAATTATATAAAATTAAATTATAAATAATTCAGTCAACTCTCATTAACTAAATGACATACATAAAATAAATATAGAAGGCGTATTAGTTTAGGGTTTAAATTATGTGTATAGTCTCATAATATACGGTGTAATATTTATCAAGTTTAAATTGAATATTTATTTGTAAAAAAATCATATTATAGGATGATATGCGTCAATTTGCAACTTTACGAAAAACTAGTGTAAAAAGACATTTTTTATCCTAGACGATTTATAGTCGCTTGGACAATTTTTAGTCCTTTATAAAATATTTGTTCATTTTTGACAGGAGCTTATTGTGAGCTAGCATTTTGGTCCTCCATCTGGATCTATGTTGGTTCAGTTGACCGTTTTAAATGAAGGGGTATTTATGTCAATTGAGTTAAAGAGACTGTAAAAGTGACGTCCCAATAAAGTCATGGCTTTCCCAACACGAGGGAGTAAGCATGGCAGAAACTTCCCGAGCCGCGTGCCGAGGATAGGGCATAATGGAGTCAATAAGAGTGCTTTGGAGATTTGCAAGGCCTCTAGAACTTTTGGGGAACCGAAGAATGCGAAAGTGTTGGAGATGTAAACAAGAACAAGAAACAATAACAATGGCAAAAGGCGTAAAGAAGACAAGACTTTACGGTGTTCGGCAAAATGCTACATATCCACGGAGTGAACATAGCTCTGGTATTTCATAGAGTTATGGTTTTTTGGATGAGTTGGTACAGCAACCCGCTTAGGGATTCGGAGGCAACCAGAGTATTATTTATAGGCATCGTGAATCCCTGTACAAAAGCGGATATATCCTGTTTCGACCTGCCCGCTGAGCTCTGCCTATTATCGTAGACAAAGCTCACTAATTCTGCTCAATGGCGCGCATTATTATGAGACAAAACTCAACACAATCTCCACCTTTGGCAAATATGCCTCCCCTAGGAGAGAAGGCGTAACCTGCAACAAATCTCCACCTGCGCGGCGACCATGCCCTGGTCTCAGGGAGAAAATATCCTTAGTCTAACATCACCTTCGCAAGATAGAGCCAGTCTTTAGGGAGAACCAAAGACTCATCTCATAGTCTCCCTGGACTTCAGGACGACGCAGTGTTCATTCCTCACCACATCGCTGGAAACACCCAACAAGTCCAAACACATTTGTGAACTGTGGTTCACCCTAGGTAATCGGGTGTCAGCTGGTTCAACATGGTCGTGCGTGCATGTTCTCACTTGTATGGAATTTCTGGCAAGGCAAGGAATCTCACCAGAAACAACCAAACTCTTGCTGACCTTATGAAACCCGTGGTACATGCAATATGTCTTCTGGTTCTGGGCATGGGCGAGCACGGTTGATTTTTAGTCAAGAAGACTGGCACTTGTGACTGTCACAGTGTAATGTCAAGCCTTTCCATCGTTTCTCAGATACCCAACTCGGCTTAAGTTCAAACCTGAAAGCCACAAAGCCTCTTTAGCTGCCTCAGTCAGCGCCATGTATTCTGCTTTCAGTTGTAGACAAAGCTACAATAGATTGGAGACTGATGTGATCTCCAGCAAACAGCGAGGCCACCCCCAAGAGTAAAGAACCATACGCCTGTTTGGGGTAGAACGTGCTGATTATGCCGAGTCACCGAGCCATAATCAGAATCCACATATCCATGAGTACGGATCGCTCAGTTCCCGTTGGACTCCCAAAGAACAGATACCGAATGCCCCCATAGCTGCCCCCTTAGACCGGCGAGCAATCTCCATTTTAACTGGCCTTCCCAATGCTGCGCTTCGCCAGGCGTTTGAGACATGGTTCACGTTACTAACTTGGCTTGGAACAGCGGGGCATGAGCCAAATTGCAGGGTCGACGTACACAACCACTTGCATACATTAAAGCAGCCAACTGCACTAGCCATAAGGCAAACCTTTGCCCCATATTTCGAATCTGAGTGTAAGCTGTTTGAGGCACAGCGTGACTGGATGAGATGGTGTGGTAAAATGATTAGCCAGAAGGTTACTAACCGGCTTAAAGGACTTACTCATTCCAAAACCCCTGTCAATAATTTTCTCTATATTAACTCTGTTGAGTTGAGCCACAACTTCTTGCAACCTCGTTATCCCTGGTAATTTCCCATGCCAAGAATTTTCTGTGCAACTCCTAGTCTTTCATATCAAAATCCGACCCAAATAAAACTTTCAATGCAGTAATATCATCAATACTCTTAGCCAGCAACTCCAACATATCATCCACATACGAGCTAAGCCGAAAAATAAAAGAACCATCACCAAGCTCTGTGAAATAGACACACACAATCATACTCACAACGTGTATAACCAATTTGAGATCATGTAAGCATCGAACCGCTTGTTACCACTGTGTGGAGCCTGTTTCAGCCCATACAAAAGACCTCTTGAGGTCGACAAAGCAGAGGCTCCACCGGGTTAACAAACCCTTCAGGTTGCTTCATGTAAATTTGCTCATCGTTTATCACCATGTAAAAAGCAGTTTTCACATCCATTGTTCCAAATGCAAATCCCAAATGGCTACCAAAGCAGTAGTACTAATGCTGATAGAAGTATGTTAACAACAGGAGAGAAACCTGCATCATAATTCTATCCCCTCTCTGTTGAGAAGAACCCCCTTTCGCAACTAACTTAGCCTTAAACCTTTCCCCTTCTTTTTCTGATACTGGTGGCTTTTTCCTATAGACCCACTTGCACCCTATAGCCTTCTTTCCTTGAGGAAGTTGAGCTAATTCCCAAGTATGATTCTGATGTAAAGACTCAATCTCCTCAATCATACCTTCCATCCAGTTACCTTTCTCCTAGCTAGAAACACTCCCGTGGATGTAGGCACATTGCCGAACCACGTAAATCTTGTCTTATTTACTTTCAGCCATTATTATTTTTCTTGTTCTATTAATCTCAACAAATTGGTATCAGAACTCTGTTGAGATGGCCAGTTCAAGTACAAAATTCGAGGTATCAAAGTTTGATGGTACAAGGAATTTTGAGTTAGGGTGGTCTAGGGTAAAGGATTTGTTTGGCATATCAGGGCCTTCTGAAAACCTTGAGGACGGAAAATCCAACAAAACTGGAAGAGGCTGATTTGGAGGAGTTGAAGAACCAAGAAGCTATGAACGTGGTTCAAGCTGATGACTCTTATTATAGTGAAGGTGATGTTCTAGCGGTAACTAGTAACATGTTCGAACATTGTTTGGACTTGTTGAGCGTTTCTAGATGCTAGATGAGAAGGTGGTGAGGAGTGCTATGGTGTTGGGCAGCGCGGATACCAGGAGGGGTCGCGGACTTGGTATCGATATGGACCGGGCTTGTCATGAGTCATGGGTTGGTATGGGTGGACGCTTTAGGATGAAGCAGTTCGTGAACATGCACGGGAAAACGTTTGATGCTGCGTGGTGCATGTTGCTGACCAATGGCAATTGCTAGTTAGTGGAGCATTGGGCAAGGCACACGGGTTTAGTGTGACTTTGTAGGAGCCTGTGTGTGTTGGGGCAGCGTGGATACCAAGAGGGGATATGGATATGGTATGTGTCGGGCTTGGCATGAGTCACGACTAGTACGGAGTTGGGCTTGTCATGAAACATGGACCTGGTATGGGTCGGGCTTGGCATGAGTCACGGCTGGTATGGGTTGGCTTGTCATGAGACATGGACCTGGTATGGGCCGGGCTTGGCATGAGTCACGGCTGGTATGGGGCGCTTCAGGATGAAGCGGTTCGTGAACATGCACTGGGAACGTTTGATGCTGCGTAGTGCGTGTTGCTAACCAGTGCAACTGCTGGTTAGTGGAGCATTGGGCAAGGCACACGGGTTTAATGTGACTTTGCAAGGGCGCTGTTGTGTTGGGGCAGCGTGGATACCAGGAGGGGACATGAACCTGGTATGAGTCAGATGCAGGAGGTCAGCTAAACATGACAGTAAGCATGAGTCGCGGCTGGTATAACAAGTCGACGGCTGAGGGGCGAATGGCTTGGGACAAAGCGGTTCGTGTACATGCTGAAAAACGTTTCATGTTGTGTGATGCATGTGGCTGGCTAGTTTGGGATGAGCATGGTTGTTCCTACCCATGTGTATATGTGAGATAAATATTTTTCTCCTAAAGGCAGTACTTTGGCCGAAGTGGAGCATTGTTAGATAAGTTTTTTCTCCCTAAGGGACGATAGTTGCCTAAGGTTGGAGATTTGTGAGTTTAATCTCTTTTCTCCTAAAGGGCATATTTGGCGAACGGTGGAGATAGTCTTTTTTTCCAAAAGGGAATATATGTGAAGGTGGAGATGGTGAGATAAGTGTGTTTCTCCAAAAGAGCATATTCGTCACAGGTGGAGCATTTTTATCGTTATCTTTTTCTTCTTAAAGAGCATATTCCGCCAAGTGGTGGAGATTGCTTGAGTGGTTCCGTCTCAGGGTTATTAGGGATTAGGTGAAATGGGAGTTTGTGGCTCGGATACGTGTAGGAATAGAGTGAAACGAGCTTAGAACCCTTTGTTGACCGGTAAGGATTAGCATGCCTCAAAATATGACCCTTGGTTGGTATCCGCTAAGGGGGGGTCGTAGTCACCACTGGTAGTCCACCGATCACGAAGTGGATAAGGTGGAAGGAGAGATTTACGTGTTCGGGGACGTCCCGGTGTGGATGTAGGGCAGACGATTGCGACCACGTAAATCTTGGGTCTTCTTACTTGTCAGCCAGTGTGATTATTCTTCGTTGGTGCTTATTGTATCTCAGACAGGAAAAAGAAAAACAGTCAACAATCTGTTCGAGTATTCGTAGATGACAAAGATGAAGAGAGCCAGGTGGTTGGTCGATCACCAATGGAAAAGTGAGTGGCGGCTGGGTGCAAGAACGACGATGCCATTGCCAAGTGGGAGTGAGATTACTGCAAGAAGGGGAAGACAAAGAAAAGGATAACCGCTGAGAGGAAGGATAAATGGGTGATAATGGATCGACCGCCAGGGTTGCAGTTGATGCAGACGGTGGAGCGGGCGTACAATCGGTGGGTGCGGGGCAAGGCCGTGGCGCTGAGGATTGAAGCGATGACTGGAAAGAGTAAGGACACATCTTGCTTGTCCATGAATCCCAAAGACACACACCGATACCGGTCTGTAGTCCCGAACTGTAAGGTTGCGTAGAGTGCTATGCTTTGTTAGGCGTGCGCTTACTTGTTAATTTCAGTCTGGATGCAGGTACCATGAGATAATCCGAGGCGATGTTTATATGAAGATAAACTCATATGGATCCCGAACTAAACCCTTCACTATTGGAAGCAGACTCCGCTCAGCATGCTTGGAGTAAGGTATCAACGGCTGACGATAAAGAGTTGCTGGGAACATGCAAACTGAACACAAGAACTACAGGTTGCCATGAAGCCACGACGAGTTCGACAGCGGTTGTTTGCGTTCAATACAGGTAGATAACCAAAGAAGGCAGCTGGTGTGACATCAAATGGCTCTTTGTTCATTTAGTGAAATCTGCTAAAGAGGCGTTTCTTTAAAAATGAGATACATTTGAGAAGCCCTTGGCCGAGCTGCATGGCATTATATATGGGAGCAGGTCAAGCAACTCAACAACGTCGTTTACACAAAGGGAATTTGTTATGCATTGTGTCACGACATGCAATATGAGACTCTATCTGCTTCCACGATTATATGCACACTGCGTTTCAAAAGCTGCGCATTCTCCAGATTGAGATCAGTTCTATCTATCCTGAATAGACAGAGTTCCGTAAGGACAAAATCGACAAATCGTCAATAGTATCACGAGCATCCGGAATATCCAAAATATCGAAGCCGATATACGCGTGCTGATATACAACTAACACTCATTAAACACAAGCCAAAAATATAAAATTAAAAGACAATGAACTCGGAAAAGATTGACAAGATATATTTAATTCAGGAAATAAGCATAAATCTGTAAATAAATGATGCCTATAGAATACACATCAGAAATGACTGTAAAAACTATAATGATAAACTACCGCCACTCAGTAACAACTTTATATATATACTGCATGTTGAGACCTAGCTATCTACTTATATAGACTGCAATATCCAGAAAAGATGTATTTTACATTATTCCCATCATGAATGAGAAATAAAGCTGACCCGCGGACAGAAAAATTTCCCTCCATTCCCATAGAATTTTTATATACAGCGAAACAAAAAACCAAAGTTGATAAACTTGGGCGGAATGGGAAGTATCAAAATTTGTCCTATATCCTAACAATTAAGAGTCTATCCAAACAATAATGAGACAAACATATATATAAATGATATGAGAAGAGGACAACTTAAAAAAATTTGATATACAAAAGAGGCGACTCAAAAACTAAATATAAATATCTAGACAAAAAATGTTCACCACTTCTACTACACAAAACTCCACTAACGCTAGACTAAACATTCAATCACTTTATTCTCCATACAACATTATATTTAATAACAAACGAAACTACTTCCGATAATCTTATATTCCAAAAATAACTCATTACATCATAGAAATATCAAATAACAACCTAATGCACAAATAACCGCAACTATAGTATAAGATGAGATATTTAATATCAATTGCTAAACCTTAACAAGACAAAGCAAAACAGTTAGAAATAAACCCAAATATTCATAAATAATAAGCAATATATACTAATAAACACAGTAAAATACAGTAAAAATAAATTA
>VALG01011619.1:13551-25998 GCA_009835305.1 Ipomoea purpurea
TCCTACTATACACTACCTATACCTCTTGTGCATCCCAATCATTTCTTTTGCTTTGATAGTTTTTAAAAGATTAACTAAATCTCTCTTTTTTTCCAATTTTTATAAAAATTCTGCCACTGGCAGTGTGCAATTTGATTGCACAAACAACTAAATACTAATATTCAACCCATCACTCTCCCTCACAATTCGATTCCAGCTAACATACTCACTGCCTCATGCAATTAAATGACCGCAATGTATGTATTGACGTCCAGTGACACACAATGCCCTTTCACTACCTTAACAAAAATAATTACATGCAAAATTAAGCTCCTCCAATGGTATCTTATCGCCTAGCAGTGACGAAAAAAAATGAACAGGTGCCCTTGTTCCCGCACTCTATTTGCCGTCCTCAACCCATCCGAACACTACAACGAGTCCAAACCAGTCGGGTAATCAACGCCCATCATCGTCAATTTATATTATCCAAAAAAAAAAAAAAGAAATCGCACAAAACCATTGATTACGAATCCCATTGTTTCCGCACTGTTATTTTTCCGCTCACCCACCGGCGGCACTCCAACGGAGTCGAAGCGAGCACCCTAATCCCCACCCACCATAAATGTCAATATTTATATCCAATAAAAACCAAAAATGCACAAAAGCAAACCATTTCAACATCTTTGGAAAACATTCTTTCAATTTTGCAGGCAGAGTGATCGAAATACAAAAATAATCAAAAAAAATATACAAGGTTTCGCTTACGGAGTCTACTCGTTGCTCAAGAGATGACCGCCGTTGACTTCTTTTTTAGGCCCGTCCGCCATAGCTCCCGGTTGCGTAGTCTTACCCCCTCTTCAAACTAAGTCGTCGCTTGAGCTCTCAGTTTCGTCTATGGTGAATGTGCAATCCTGACAGCTTCCCTTCACTTCCGCCGTGTTAACCCTACGCGTACTATCCCGAACGTTTCGCTCTTTCCTTTCTTTTATGCAACAACATATTATTTTACCCTTTTTACCTCCTTATATTAATGCTACTACTACTACGCGCTCTTTAACCCCTGTTTCCTCGGCACGCTTTTATTTCTTTCTCTGGTGCCAATCACCAGCGTTCAACTGACCTGATCTGATGATGCAATTTGTCCACAGTCCTCACCTAATACCCGAACTCCCACTTGAACGTTGTGTGTGTGTGTGTGTTGTGGTGGTTGTGTGTGTGTTTGTGTGTGTGTGTGTGTGTGTTGTGTGTGTGTGTTGGTGTGTGTGTGTGTTGTGTTTGTGGTGTGTGGTGTGTGCGTGCGTGTGTGTGATTTGGTATGGTGTGAATTCCCTAAAAATCGGTAGCGTCATTTAATAGTAAAAAAGCGTGCATTATTAATTTGTTAATCTGATTTGGTTGAACGATTTCATTAAATTTTAAAATTTAATAAATTAATATTTGTCTCCCTAATAACATTTTTTTAATTTAATCATATAAGAAATATATCATTAAAATTAAAAATTTACAATTACACTAAGTAATGAACCCGTAATCGCAATAGTAAGTTAATATAATTGTAGGTTGATTTAAAAAATATTTAATATGAATATGAGTGTCACTTAGAGGTATGTTATTAGCACTGGGTTTAGCATCGGGGGTAGGTTGATGTGGTGATGATATGTGTTACCATGGTTACTCCCACTCATGGCATTAGTGAGGGAGACTCGCTCTCCCTTGTTCATTCTTTCTGTTAAGGGTTTACCGATAATGTTTTGGGAGGTCGAGGCAAAGGGAATGATGCATGGATGCAGAATAGAGAGAGACAACCCAACAATCTCTTACTTGTTCTTCACTGATGATAGCCTTTTATTCTTCAAAGCCACCTTATCAAAATGTTGTGGTGAAGATACGTTTGTACAAGCAAATTGGAATCACAATTCAATTCCTAATAAAGGTCTAGTCATTCATTGTAGCTTGGTAAAATCAACATTGCATTCAAGGATCAAAAAAGCAATTAAGGTAAGAAAGCAAATAAAGAGTACAAACTTGATGCAAATGAGATTCACTTCTACAATTGCCTCCTAGATTGGAAGTGTGTCAAGCTTCCTTCTCTAAGAGATCTTCAATGTTGAGAAGATGAATATGATACTTTATGCTCAACTGTTGACCCTAGAAGGAAATATGTGTTTGCTGATTTTTTATCGAGAGAACATTATTCATCTAATCAAGCTTCAATGTTGTGTTCTTAAACTTAGAGAAGTGACTAGTCAGTTGTTTGATGAATACCATAAGTTGTTGAAAGTTTCACAAGGTGAGGGTAACAATTTTACTCAACCAATGAGCACCACTAATGAGGATGGGAAAGATGAGTCGCATAGTTCACTAAACATTGAAACTGGCTTTCAAAAGTATTTTGTTGAAATTGGACGTGGGGAACAAAAAAAAACGGAATTGGATAAAATACATTCACATTTAAGAGCTTGATACTCAGATTGGTGGTGGTTCAGGGACGGAGCCAAAAAACTTGAGTTGTGGGGACCGATATAGTAGGGAAAATTTACAATGTCAGTCGACATTATAATTAACCGCACCATATTATTATATATACCATACATTATTGTGATTATTATTGATAATGATTTCTAATTATACTATGTGTAATAAAGTATGAAATACATAATTATATGAGTACGATCGACACAGGTGTCAATCATTACTTTAGAAATTTTCACATAACACAAAATATAATAATAACAATAACAACAACATTTATTTAAAATATAGATTGTCACTTAACATCAAATATAAAGTTTTGTCAATTATTTTGTCACCAAACTTTTTCATAATTAACTTGTATTCATTTTACTGGTTAACTGAATATTTCAAAATTGAGAGACAAAGACAAAAACCAAGACGAAATAAATAATCAATATTAATTCACTACAAGAATAAAGACATTTAGTGACAAATTTTTTGTGATACTTCATAATTTAGTCACAAATAATACCATTTTTGTGACCAAAAAAAATAATTCGATACTATTGTGTGGTGTAATTGTGAGAACTTTTTTTTTTGGTCACAGATAATATGGTAATTGTGACGAGTAAGTATTTGTTACAAATAAGTTGTCATTACTACAATAATAGTGTCGTAACATACGTTGTCACTATTTGTTGTCACTAAATGTATGTTCATTTTGGCGGGATTATAATTATAGCGGGAACGAATGTAATTGTGACGAAATATAAAGTTGACACAATTTTTGTACTTTTTGTGACAAATAGTTCTTGGTCACTCTTGTTTATAATATTTGTGACAACTTTTTTTGTCAATAAATATACAATTGGTTAGTACTATTAGAAATGAGAAACAATTGTGAGAAAAAATAATGTTGTCACTAATATTGTCATTTTTTGTGATGAAATTGTTACAAATATTTGTGACGCTCTATAATTTCGTAACAAAAAAAATACTAAATTGTGACAATAATTGTGTTGATTTCAATTTTGTTACTAATTATATTGTGATGAGTAATTAATTGTTACAATGACTTTGCTAGTATAATTAAATAGATGAATATTTTGTAAAGTTATGTTTGTAATCAATGTTTGCCACTAATGCATTCAAGTGGGTATCAAGTAATTTGGTGTGAACTAGGTATCAATATTGTGGTCACTTAAAATGCAAGTAGTTAGTGCATCTTAAAAAGAATATAATTGTGAAAATATATTTTCTAATCACTCATTTTTAAACGTTTTTATTAGACACATAAGTTCACTATCACTTATTTTACTAACTTGTCAAATATAAAAAAAAAATGGAAATAAAAATGTATATGTTTAATACCAACAATATATTTCAAAAAGGTTTATTAAAATTAAATATTCAAACTCAAAATATGAAAAGTAAAGAATATGAAAAGCTCCTGCCTCTCTAGGCCTAAGAATGCCATTATTAGGGATTGCTTGTTCTTCTATCAATATGGCGTCTTCATCCCTAAGTTTGATTCAAAATTAATCAAATTAATTAAATGACTACTTAATGACAATAGCCTATTATTTATACATTAAGAGCCATCCAATGTAGTACAATTTTACAATATGGTTGTATCAAATATATAATATCAAATAACTTATATATAATAAAAAATTGGTTATGGACCAATTAATCGAATTAGTTAAAGTATAAATTAGTTTGGTTGATTATTAGGTAACAATTTCTCAAAATAAAAATTTAATTAGTTTGAATCAAAATTAATCAAATTAATAGAATTACTCCTAATCACATTAGCCTATTATTTGTACATTAAGAGTCATCCTCTTAGTACAATTTTTGTACAAGATGATTTTATCAAATATATAATATAAAATATATTATACATAATAAAATATTAATTAATTCAACCAAATAATTGAAACAATCAAAAGTATTGATTTAATTGGTTAATTAGGTACAATTTCACCCACACGGTAATTCAATTTTAAATTAATCAAATTATGAACAAGTTTAGTCTTTTTTGTTATTTATGTACGTATTACCAAAATTAATTATTTAAAATATTAACTATAGTAAAATATCCCTTATGTTATGTATTGATTATTTAGTAATTATTTATTAAATTTGGAAAGTAAAGAATAAAATGATAATGGCGCCTTTTTTTTCAGAAAAAAAATTGGCGCACTTTTACTAGGTTTTTTAAGAGATTAATTCCCAGCAATAGTCCCCTGACTATGTGTGATTTTCCAAAATTAGTCCTTGACTTTTAATTGGACGAAAAAGACACTCGACTTTGTAATTGTCTTCCACCAATGGTCCTTCTGTTATTTTATCCATCTTTTAGCAGTTAGTTTGGGGGCAAAATGGTATTTTCATTAACTTGCTTTCTTCAACCTCCATTTTCATCGTGTCTTCTAACCTGTGTTTGTTGCAGCTTGCCACATGGGTTTCCCTGTGAGCATCTCGACGAAGAATTGCAGGATCTTCCTGGAACTCCATCTTCATCGTTTTCTCTAACCTGCATTCGATTCCTGGAACTCCATCTTCCAGAATCCTCGGATATTCCTCCTCAGTACCAGACCACCAATGGCAATCCCACTCCACCTCCACGACGCCCTCAAAAAGGTCCTGAAAATGACAGAACATGATTTCACCAAACTCTTGAAAACCTTGAACCTGGATTTGCTAATCTATGATGTCGTGCAATTATGGGCGGAAAAGGTTGCCTTGTCGCTTGATATCCCTTCTGCCCGATTCTTCACCGCTAGTGCCGCCATGTGCTCATACTTCACGCACATGTTGACTAATCCCAGCGCTGAGTATCCCTTTCCGACTCTCCGTCTCCGGCGATAAGAACAAACGAGAACTCGCGAGATCATGAATCAGGGGACCCTCCACAACATGATCGAGGCTTCCGATGGGATGCCGGAGTTAATGGCGGCAGGTTACACTTTTCAGCTTCTCAACGGTATCTATTGCAATAGCGGCGAGCCCTTTTACATTTCAAT
Source organism: Ipomoea purpurea (assembly GCA_009835305.1). Classification (NCBI taxonomy): domain Eukaryota; kingdom Viridiplantae; phylum Streptophyta; class Magnoliopsida; order Solanales; family Convolvulaceae; genus Ipomoea; species Ipomoea purpurea. The sequence continues at coordinate 19,014 of VALG01011619.1, forward strand.
ACAAATTCCGGCGTAGAGACAGAAATAGAGAATGAGCGGAGCAGGGAAAAAGATTGCCGCGTTCAAGGCCGGCAGGACAATCGACTGGGAAGGAATGGCGAAGCTTCTCCGTGTCCGATGAGGCTCGCAAGGAGTTCGCTACGCTTCGCCGTGCATTCGATGAGGTCAACTCCCAGCTCTCAAACCAAGTTCAGTCAGGAACCTTAACCAAGTTTGGTGCCTTGTTGGTTTGAGCTGAAAGAAGCTGAGAAGCAATTGGTAGATGTCCAAGATCGAGCTAAAGAAAAAACTCAGCACGATGACAGCAGAGGAATACTTTGCAAAGCACCCGAGCACTAAAGGAAAAGTGTTGATGATGAAATTCGAAATGGAATCTACTTGGCCTGGGTACCCTGAGTCAAGTCATGTTCACCAAGGAAGGCTTAGAAGTGTCTACGCATACACTTGTTGGTATGCGCCGGTGGGGGCGCAAAATCGAGGAAAAAAAAGATAAAACATATTTAGAAGTTCTCCTTGAATTAGGTTAGAAAAATGCATGAAGGGTTAAATGTGTGCTCCGTTTCCATTGTCATCAGTTACGTTGGATGAACGCTGGTTTTCGGTATGCCCTGCTTGGAGATAACAAGATCCCATAATGGATCTCCTAATCAATCCCCCGTAACATGTCTTGATTCTGAGGATCTACTGATGGGTATGACTGTTTTCAATGTTTGTCCAGAAGCGCGGGGCATGGAGCCGTGCGTATATGTGTTCTCTTTTGTGAAATCAAGATGCAAAGTAAACAAATCTCTTTTTGACTTTTTGATTTTTTTTTGTAAACAACGGTATCCGTCACTTGCGATGGGACAGGGTGCGGAACTGCTATCAGTGGCGACTTGGAAGAGCCCGCTCGCAACGGTCTCGTCTGCGCTCGGGACGAGGGTACAGCGAGACGGGCAGTGCCGTCAAAGCTCTGCGACCTCGCGGCTCGCAGTGTTTCCGCGCGAGGAGAGATCGTTTATGCGACGCTGTGGCTGGTACGCACCGCGGGAGGGTCCTTAACGCTGGAAATCCCGTACACGCTGCAGAGAAGGAGGCACCCCCATCGCGTTGGGCTGCATGGCTTGCGGCGAAGAAGTGCTCACAGGGAAAGCCGCATGTGCAAGGCCGGCATGCAAAGTGACACAGGTTAGAAAGACGCACGGAGTCGAAAATGGGCAAGCGGCGAACATACACAGGATTATGAAGACATCGGACTGAAGAACTGGAAGGGTTGTAGGAAGATGCGAAGATAATGAAAACTACCATGTTTGTCCGTGGCAAACGCTAATCCGCCCATGAGATGGATAGGTAAAATAACAGAAGGGACCATTGTGGTAAGCCAAAGATTTAGCAAGACGAGTGGTCTTTTCTCGTGCCAACGTAAAAAGTCCAGAGGATCAATTTTGGAGAGTAACACACGTAGTCGAGAGAGAGCCATTGGTGAAGTTAAGCTCTTTTTTGAAATCAGAATAATGTATTTTTATATTTCTTTATGATTATTCATCTTGTTTTCTGTTTTTTTTTACGAATTCGTTTCTTGCAATCTTAAGGTTGGTTGAGGTTGGTTGTTACAGGTAGCATGTGGGTTGCCTCCGTGGTTTCTGTTCCGAGTGCATCAGCGAGGGCGAGGCGGGTGCGGTTGGGCGACGCTCTAACTACCGGCAGGAGCAATGGCGTTCGTGTTCTGTGAGTGCGTCGTTTGAAGAGGGGCGGTGGAGCTGCTCTAGCACTGCAGTGTCCGAACAAGCCGAAGGCTCAAGCGGCTGGGTCAGGGGTAGGAGCGGTCGGACGTCTGGCGTGTGTCGGACGGTAGAGCAGCGTGCAGTCCCGGAGGCAATCCGATCAGCGAACTGCTATGGTGACATCGGGGTGCGGGCTCATGTAGGTTGTCCAGCAGGGCGGGCAGTTCGGTCGTGACGTGTTTTGAAACCATGGTGAAATCTTTTTTTTTTTTTTTTTGTTTTGGGTTCACAAACGTTGTTGGCCGGTTAAGGTACATATGTGAAATCACCTTGGTTCAAGGACTAAATGACAGGAAAGTCTAGTGTGTGGCTGAATCAATTTGAAATACGAGTTATGTTTTGATGTTTATAGCTAAAGCAGTGAACTTGGTATCCACTTTCGTTCTACTGGCCAATCCCTTCAAGCATGAAGACATGGCAATCAATTCTCATTTTAATCAATATATATGATTATTAATCTTTCGATTTATTAATAACTCAATTTTATTTATTTCTTTGTGTAGAATAATCAATTGTAAAAGACTGAAATCATTAACAAGTTCAATGCCTATAAGCGTAATTCTCATGTGATGGCGAGTCTCAAAACAATGAGGTTTCTATCAACAAACTCAACAAAATAGGTTGAGACATCAAAATTGCACCAAGAGACTAGAGTAGAAGACAAATATTAAAGGTTGCACAGGTAATGTGATTTTTTTATATTTTTTTTGAATTTAAATTTAATCTTCTTTTCATATATAATATTGTATACTTTATTATATTGTTTTTTTTAAATTTGACGGCAGAAAAAAAAATATTAAAAAGCTGATGATCGAGGGCGAACAGATCACATTCAAGGAGCTCCCAAGAAAGAAGTTAGAGGCAAAGAAATTTGTATTCTATATTTGTGTAGACAACGAATGTATATATCATAGTAGTAGTGGTATAGTTAGTAATATAAGATATACTAGGTATATACTGTATATAGTTAGATGTAGGTATATAGGTGCGCAGAGTGGTTTATATGAATTTGACAAGTTGATACATTTTGTTGTATGATATTTATTTTAGTGTCATATACATTAGTAGTGATTTATGTAATGTTATTAATTCATGACGTATATTTTAATTATATATATGATTTTTATTATGTGTGCATTTGGCTAGGATTATTGAAAAATAAAAAACATTACCAATAATGATTCCATCTTATATAATAACAGTTCAGAGATCGTGTTGGACCATGGTGTTAAAGCTTATCAGAATTTTATTGATGTGATCCTAAATTTTTCATCACTAATTTTCATGATCATATTTAGATCCAATATGATGTTGTTTCGATCTATTTTTTATATAGCATTACATGACAATACTAATGATTGTTTATGAGTTAATTCTGTTTCTTCTTTGCACAATTAATGTTAATTACGAAGCTATTTTGTTTCTGATCCATTATTTGTGATGTCTTACATACATATGTAATTATTTTGTTACCACTTTTTATGCGTCATTCTTTGGATTAACAGGTTTTTGCGCCTAAGAACAGATTTCTCATATCAAATAAATTTATCAACTATTGTGTACTAGATGTGTTGTCACAATTAAAATATATAGTTAATATGCAGACGATCTTGAGTTGTCACTGGGATCTTTATTTGTTAATTAACAGTTATCTTGGTCATCATAATTGTACCTATTTTTATTTATACCAGCTTGATTTTTAGTTACTGCCCCTCATTATATTACTTAGTTGCTTTTAGTGTTTTTCTTACATTAAACATTGTCATCAAGTAATGTCTTTATAATTGTGACTAATCTTCATCACAAGTCGTCACCACTACTATTTATACTGACTGGTAGTCATTTATAGTGTATCTATCATTGGTGTACGACTTTTCAATAGATGTGGTCACTAATTCAATATGTGATCCAAAATTCAATTAGTTTTGGTGTCAACTTCTTGTCATAAATTGTATTATATTTTTGCTTGTGACTGATTTTGTCAATTCATAAAAGCTAATCAGTTATTTAACTAGCAATATGAATCTTAATAAATGTTAATGATGAATATATAAAAACAGCACAGATTATTTAATCACTAATATATTATATCAACTAATTTATTTATGTGTTAAGCTAATGATAATACGCAATTTAGATATTATAATCTTATATAATTTGGAATTTTTTTTTAAATATAAAATGTGGTAAGTTGTATGCCATTCATTATTGAATCTGTACAAAGTATAAAGATTTAATAAACGAATTATATTGGTCACTTTAATATTTTGATTTTATTTCTTTTATTTTTATTTAAAAATGTGACTTTGTGAATTTATTATATTTTAATATAAACTAAACTTAGATTATTGTTTATAAAATAATTAATTATATAATTAGAGGGTGTTGGATATAGTTTTATTGTTATTCTCTACTTATATCTAATTTATATTCATTTATCTATTATTCTATAATAAATTATGTTGTGTGATGGTAGGATGGGTGGGGTGGAGTGGGGGCAGTGTATCCCGTTTTTCTTTTTCTACCCCTCTAATTGATTACCTTTCCGTCCTTAGTGTGTGATATGTATTTCATAGGTGAAAATGATATATATGCTTTATAGATTTTCCAATTCTTTCATTGCAGTGCTCTGGATATTTATGCGAGTTCTTATTATCCAGTCATCATGTTGAAATATTGTCATTTTATACGTGTTTGGAATGTGGTGATATGTTTTAGGTTTATTTTATTAATCCTCTCTTAAAAATTGTACTAATGCTCTTGTGTGCCTCAAGATTGTTGGATGTGGTTTTTTATTGTATTTTATAATGCGAGATTAATGTTTAGATGAACTGCCATGATTAACTTACCCCCCTGCCCGCGTAGAATAATATTGGAGTATCGGAAGTTGAGTTTTTTTGACATGCAGTAAGAACTTCTATGTAACTTCTCCGAATAACTGTATATTTTTTCTATCTACTAGAATATCTTGGGAAAACACTGAAAGAGATAGACAATTTACATGCAATGAATTTGCACCTTTTGTTTTTATATTTTTTATTCAAGAATACTTCAGCAGGCTTACATTCTACACGGAAATTTCAACAAGAGCAATTGAGAATTTCATTCTCTTTGTATCCGCATAAGATTAAATCTTGAACCTTGCTGCTTATAGAAAGAGATTAAAGCTTATAAGAAAGGATTACAGTCTGAAGAGTATCAAATGATTCCAGTTGTTGTTTCCCTGTTGTCTTCTTATTTTATTGTATCTCAATGTATGCCAGAAATACAAGCCTTTTTTTCTCCACAATCTATAAGTTTAAAAAAAGATTATAAACATGTATCATTGGTCTTTCCTTGAAAGTTTTGAGGGCAAGATGTCAGGCAGAGAAAGAACAGTTTCCTATCACCAAAATATTTCGAAATTGAGAATTCGAAATTGTCGTAAGAAGACAGAACACTTTCTTTTATTGTACAAGAAGATTTCATCGATTTTTGCATGTTGTTCGTTGACATGCATGTAGATGTGGTTTGGAATAGCACTGCTATGGATTTAGTGTTCCGTTTTCATAAAATCATGGGCATTGACTTATCGCCAAGATGATGTAAGTGTGTAAGACTGGTTTCATAGAAGATAAGTTCATGTTAGTGAGCCGGTGATTTATGTTACAAGAAGTTTTGTTTTTTCGTTAGGGTGTGTGTACTAGATTAATGCCATCAAAAGCCGGAAGGATGATCAAAGCAGATATAGATTACAAAGATGTAATCAGTTACGATACCTTTCATTTTCTTGGACCCTCGGCAGAATGTAATTTATTTTACGTACTCAGCCTAGTTTTGTATCATGGTTGGGAAGATATGCATGGGTTTTCTTTTTGATTTTGCATAGCCTGTTAATTACAAGGATATGTTTATGCATTGATAAATATTTATTTGAGATTTTGTCTCGTAGCATGCATAGTAACAAGATACATATTAATATGTTGGATTCTTGAGTGCTATAATTTTCAAATTTAAGAATTAATTTGTGGAATTAATTTCTGTTGCCTGTCTGCAACGGTTACAAACTTTGTGAAATTGTTCTAAATGTTATGCATAACCTATTATTGATAATTTTAGCACACAGATTAATTTTGTTTCCTTAGGAAATCCTATTGAAATATTTCGTTTATGATTTCGGTTAGCCGTAAAGGAAAGAAAGCCATGGAAGAATATTCTATTATATTTTTGATGGAAGTTGCATATGATTGTTATGCAGTGTGGTATGCATAATAAAATTCATAAAATTTATGAATGTCTTTAATACAAAAATTTTCAAGATGTAAAACTTGTGTGCGTCTGATATCATACGATTTCTTCAAAGAGGATTTCGTGATTCAATGGTTCGTCCATCACTGCAATCCGAATTAATGTACACATATAACATACTATGTGAAAGTTCATCTGTAAGACACTTTCATTTATGCATGAGTTTTTGATTTATCTTGGTATAGTATTAATTTAACTATATAAATGGGGGAGGAATGTTGGAATTTAATATAAGTAATGAGATCTAAATGTTCAATGAACATGCATGATAACCTTAAATAATATTGGAGTTATGGAAGTTGAGTTTTGTTGACTGCCAGTAACGTTCCATGTAACTTCCCAAATTGCTATATTTGTATTTTCATAAGTAAATGATCTTTGGAGAAAGCATTTGGAAAGCGATAGACAATAGCATGCAATTAATTGAAGGAACAAGATACTCACAGACTTTACAATTCGCAGGACAATTCTCAAAACAAGAGCAACTTGAGAATTTCACTGTCATCTTCTTTTATCACATAAGATTAAATCTTAACCTCTGTTATTTTAGTATTGAGTAGATTTAAACCTTATAGGAAAGCGATTACACGCTTGAAGATATCAACGTGATCTATCTTTCGTTCCCCCCTGTGTTTCGTTATTTTTGTTTATCCAAAATGTAATGCAGAATACAAGCATTTTCCAACAGAATTCGTTCACAAGGAACGAAAAATCATTTCAATAACATGATTTAGTTGAGCATGATGTTGGAGAGATGATTAAACTTATCATGGTGAGTATCAAGAACATTTCTTTATTTTAAATATTATAGATTGTCTTATTGTTTCTTTATTCTATGTTCAATGCTTGATTTTTATGATGATTTATATATGTCAAAGATGAGTGGTCATGTGATTGATTAGAAAAGACAGATGCAAGAAAGAAGATAATTGACA
>VALG01011621.1:0-16462 GCA_009835305.1 Ipomoea purpurea
TTAGAAGTTAGAACAAATAAGCATTAATTCTTTATTTGTAGGTAATTTGATCAAGTTCATAATAGTTTGTACGAATTTCCCCATGTTATTTTTTGCTACATTTTTATTTTCACCTTTAATATCATCATTACTATTGAAGGGAGTTAGCAATCATTCTCTGTCAAATATAAATGATAATATCTTAATTTACAAATTTTCCCATAGAGTTAACAATAGAGTTTAGATTACATAACAAATGACTAAATTTAATAAAACCATGAAAATTAATACCAAAATGCAGCAAAATTATTTGTTAAGAACTAAATGTGAAAAAACTACCAAAGTATTTACAAAGAGATTATGTTCAATTCATTTTTTTTTAAAAGTTAGATAGTAGTAATTCAATGAACAACTATCGAAATGTTCAACTTTATTAGCTTTAAAAATGATCTCATGGATTATATTAAAACTTGGTTTGTTACACAATAATGAATAGGATGAAATAAACCAAAAATAAAATATGAATAAGTGTTCATTATAATTTAAGAATTCTCATAAATCCAGGCTATAATTTGGAACGAATATAATATTCTGAAAGATTTATTGTAAGTTTTCCTTTGGATGAATCTCAATGAAGTTAATTTAATTAATAATTAATTTAAAAGAGACGTAAGTTTGGACGGAAAAGGTGAAGTGCGTTTGGATAAATGTAGCAATGGTGAGTCCTGAGTAGGTGTGTAAATTAGAAATGGCCAATATCAAAAAGATTTGTCAGACCCAAAGGGGAACAGACACAGTGAGGTTGTATTATGGAGAAAATGGCAAAGTCAACTAAAAAAACATGCAATTAAATTTGATCAAGTGATAAGTGTGGATGCTAAATCTAAATTAATGACAAAAACTATGAACTTAGTTAAAATAATAATAATAATAATATAAATATAATAATATAATAATAATTATAATAATAATAATAATAATATAATATATATATAATAATAAAATAATAATAATAATAATAAATAAATAATTAATAATAATAGTAATTCAATAAAAAAAAAAAATAGAAGACCGATGTCTCGTATTTAAGCCATATCTCATTATGATAAAATCCTATATGCAGTTTAAAGTATATCAGTAGAACGGACAAAAAAAAAAACCGTTAATACTAACGTACATCTGTCAAAATCGGCGAAAGTGTATCTCTCAGTAGAATACGCTAAGGATTATTGAAGTTTGATGTATCTACATGAGTTGTACCAGGTTATATATTGTCTTTGCGGTTAGAAAGACTGCAGTAGATAGTACGAAGTAACCAAGTGATGCGCACAAGAAGAAAATAGTGAGAGTTATTGAGAATACTTGAGATATGCTCGTGACTAGGACTAACTATACGAAAGATTCATGTTATACTTGAAGAGTATAACGATGCTAACGGGATATTGATATTGTTGGTCCCGATAGGTTGAGTAGTGAGTCTAGAGGGGGGAGGGGGGTGAATAGACTCTTGTTTTTCTTTTCTTTTTGAAAAGAAAAACTCAGACAATACTTAAGTAGAATAAGCACAGCGGAAATAATATAAAGTTAGGGTTGCACGAGTTTGACAAAGTATTAAGTGAAGTGATGGAAAATGATGATATGCAAGCAGTAAAGTAAGGCAGTAAGTAAAGAGAGGAGTAGACGAGATTTTATAGTGGTTCGGCAAACGTTGCCTACTTCCACTCCTTCTTCTACAACTGATGGAAGGATTGAAACTATCCTCTTTTAGTCATAATTTACCAAAGACTTCCTTGATCACATAGCTGGACAGCCTTTGAAGTTTTTCAACTCCGAGGTTTACTCCCCGCTCTTATCAACTTCTTCTTCTAATTGAGGGTTGTTGAGAAAGTATTCTTGATTTCTACAACTGTGAAGTCTTGAATGTCGTTGAAATTGGTTGCTCCTTATTACAAGACTTCTTGCTAAGGTGTAGGACAGTAATGGATAACTGCTTTAAATGCCTTAACACCTGTGAGTACTGGTTCGCAAAAAGCTTTAAGAGAATTTGCTTTTCAAGACTTTTGCAAGATAGAGTTTAGAGTGATAATGAACCAGCACCTTCTTAGTTGATGAAGGTTGGTTTATATTGCATAAAATTCATCCGTTGGAGGGAAGATGAAATTTCGAAACCTTTTATCCGTTGGACAAGGACCATGGAGCCTCATGCATTAAATGCTTCATTAATGGGTTTGTACTATGTAACCGTTGAAGGTATGGATGGACTTGGATGTCTTTTGTCCCTTTATTCTCAGGGATAGTACAGTTTCATTAAATGCTTATTGGAGATGCGCGTCCCATGAGTTGAGGTCGCTTATTGTCCTTAAGGATGTTGTCAAATCAGAACAGGTATATACATTCTTCTTTGTTGTGAAAAGAAGAATACTTGTTGGGATAGTCTTGAAAAGAACTGTCTTCTTGATGACCACCATCCTGGCTTTCGGTTGCTGTGATGTCCTCTTTCGTCTCATCAGCCTATCTACAAACATAGACTCTTTTCGTGTGTTTGTTCTAGCTTAACAACGAATTACAATGAGTTATGGCAATCTTTAGTCAGAACGAAAGTACTATACATGAAAAAACGTAAGGAGTTAGGGGTCTACTTTCCTACAGTTGTACATTGGTATCATCAAAAGAATCTAAGACAAGGTTGCCTAAGCAGATATTGAAGGACTCTAAGTCCAGCAAGTGGCTACGTGTTGACGTTAGCCCAGTGCAGCCCATTTCCATGGGAAATGCCTCAAACAAACGTGATAAGCCCAGATTCTAAGATGAAATTTGAGGCTAATTGCCTTAGACAAGTTGTGAAGAGGCTGAAAGGACTACGTTCAATTTTGTTGAGGATATTCCATTGTTGGGAATAGAACATGTACCTCCCAACGTTTTATGTTTCATTTGGCGATAGTCAAAGCCGTAATTAGAAGTTGGTACAGAAGTAATATCCATAATGGTAAGTCTAGACATATACGTCGTAGACATAATACCATTAAACAGCATCTCACAACGGGTGTTATCTCTGTTGGCTACGTAAGGTCAAAGGGATAATATAGCGGATCCGCTAACCAAAGGGTTGAACAAAGAAGTTGTAGAGAAGTTTACCACCGATGAATGAGTCCCAAAGCTCTTGGAATAAAGTTCTATAGTGGATATCCAACTATGCTGGTACCTAGGTTTCAATGAGACAACTAAATTTATGGAACGAAGCGTGTCACTGTGGTGGTTTTGACTTCGTACCACTCATTAGAACAGTGACTCTCACACGAGGCTAGCACGTTGATGCTTTAATTATTCGAAAGTATACGGGATACTCGGAAAAGAATTATCTATGTGAGAGAAAGGTGGGTCGCTTCAAAAGAGAATTAATTAGATCAATTTTTTAGAAACTCTTTGCAGAACCAGGAACGGGTGACCCATGACCAAAAAGGGCACACGCATGAGAACAGAACAAAGGTTGGAAGGTTCCTATGTAGGATATGTCATCGTCTACACAAACGGTAGTCGGTTCAAAGACATCAAGTTCTACCAAACAGCCAATAGAGTAAACATATCTTCACAAGACAAGGTTCAAAGGGTATGAACACCTACCTATGCTATGTAGGGATCGACCATGCATTGAGTACATTCATATCGTTTTTCCACATCTCGAAAATCAATTTTCATTATGTGGGGGATTGTTTGAATTTTTAGCATAAAAATGATATAAAAAGTGGTTATTTTGTGGTACAAATATATGTGGGGTCCACTTCCAGTTTGTGGCCTGGTCAAAGTTGATTCGGGTTCTTCATAATAAACGAAGAGTTGAGATTGATATATATATTGTACACTCAAAACGGGTAATAGATGAATGAGAAATTGATTCTCAAAGTAAACTCATTTGAGTTCGAAAATGGAGGTAGAAAGACTTTATAAAAATACTTGCCCCACATTCGTTTAGGTGGTGGGTTTCTATCACTATATATGCAATACAGAGCTTTTTAGAGGCATGTTAAATCTTATACTTCGTAGTATAGAGGCTCTTTCCTTTTGCGCATGCAGATGTGCAAATCAAATCCCAAAATGAGTGTGGTGGTGTGTTAGTGAGTAAAAATCCAAGAAAAAGAAGTGAAGAATAAAGATTGAAGGAGAGCGGAGTTATCGTTTGTTTGGCTGGCATTCTTGGTGGTGGGGTTTGGCGACACAACTACATAAGATGCAAGCCAAGGGAAAGAAACACATCATCAACACTATACGTCCATTTCATGCCAAACTCAAAATCTGCCGTGGCGTTTTATGGACATGTTCTACTTCTTCATCTTCTTTGACTATCCACAACATCAATTGCCCACTCTTCGATCTTCTGCTCAAAATCTTATATCACTTCCTTTCAAACATTATATTAACTAATAGTAGTTGTGGCTTTGTAACTGTGTATATATATATGTTTTTTGCTCAGATCAGATAAAAGTTACAATCACATCAGATCATATCATGTATCTACCCCCTTGTAGTAGCTTCTGAATAATGTTTAATCCCCAGATTCATCTGTCCCAAGGATTCATATTCTCATGTACTGGAATTTTGAAGCATACAATTCAATGGAGTTTCTTGTTATTAGACAGCTTGTTTAATTTGGGTTTCTTTGCTTAAATTTATCTATTTAAAAATTTGTGAATTTTTGAATAAACATTATAAATGTGCATTTATAATAAAATAGATTTATTAAATCTATCCATTCATGATTGGTGGACAATAATTCTATTTTTAAATAAAAAGATTCAAAAACATAAATGTCATAATATGACAATTTTTTTTTTTTGGGAAACAAAGTAAGGGGTTTCGGCTCAATTTGGCAGAGCATATTTAGAAGCTTATAATTTATTTTAAACTACTAATAAGCTATAAGCTTTGTTTGGTAATGTTCTCAAAATAAGCTAGTAGCTTAAAATAAAAGTTTATTTTGAAACGCTACCATTCAAAAATAAGTTAGTAGCTTCCTAACATTTTTTCATCTTTATCCTTATTATTTTTAATTTAAAAACTATTTTAATTTTATGAAGATGTACTTTTTAGTCTTTTTGTATTTATCAGCTTATCAAAAAGTTAATTTTACCAAACACTTTTAATCATAATCAGCTCTTTAGTTTTCAGCTTTCAACTACTTTTCAGCTTTCAACTAAATTTGCAAACATGGCCTCAATAGCTTCTCGCATCACCAGTGATGAGGCGTTTGATTGGCAGAGGGAATTACAATTTCATTCCCACATAATTTCGAAGGGCAAGAAAATTTTCGTTTGGTTAGAAGGAATTGAAATTCCTCATTTTCATGGAATTAGAATCTACCCCATGTCTGCACCCCTTGTATTTCAATTCTATAGATTTTAGAAAGAAAAAAATAATAACTTTGAGACAAAATTATCCCTCTCTTTTTTTAAACCTAAAATTGATGTTTTTACATATCTCTTTCGATTATAGTGTGTCTTCTTCTTCTACTCTCAAGACATAACATCAATCGACAGGCCAACCTCAATCAAATATGTTTTCTCAAAACTCCTTTATCTATGTTATTGTTTTTGTTATGTTATTGTTTTTGTTATGCAATTTTAGAGTTTATTTACAACATATTGCATAAATTTTAAAAGCAAAAATTGAATTTGGTCATTTCAATTTATACTACTTATTCCCTTTCAATGTATACCAAATATGGAATTTTTCTGGCTCTATTACATTGTTCATATATACTTTAAGAACCAATAACGCCTCCACTGAGGCTTGAACTCACAACCTTCCAAATGGAAGGTCCAACCCGAGTACCATTAGACCACATAGTCTTGGTAGCCACTTGGTATTTCAATTACCACTTTATCCCACATTATTCATCTCCCATGAAATTGCAATTCTTTTCCCACCTAATTCCCTCCTTGAAGTCTACAATAAAAAGTAACCAATGCATGCATAGTTTATCTTCTCTAAGAATTCTGGACAAAGGCGCAGATAGAACAAGTAATCTCTTCAAAATTTCTAATGTGTAAAAAGTGTTTCCTCCATTTATAAGCGCTCTATTTTTCTCCCTGCAAATGTTATTGATCTTGACCCACTACCGTCCAATATGTGTTTGCATTTATTCACCAAATTCCTCACAGGATCAGTGTTGTTAGAGTTCTTGTTTGTTTCATTGCTTTATATAATTTATGTATCTATTTAAAAATAATTTTTACTATTTAAAGTGAATTTCAATAAATAATTAATATATATTGTATATATATTAAATATATTTGTTAAGTCCATTATGATTGGTGGGTAGTAATTCTATTTTAAATAAAAAGATTTTTTAAAAAAAAAAAACGAGTTAATTCCAGGAATGGTCCCTTGACTATTGACATCTTACTAATTTTTATTCTTTAAATTTCAATTTGGGCCATAAATGATCTCTTGTGACTAATGATCTTTTTTTTTTTTCTAATTTTTATTCTTTAAAATTTCCAATTGGACCATAAATGATCTCTTGACTTAATGACTCTTTTTTTTTTTTTGTTGCCCAAACGGTATTCCCTCCAACCAAAGCCAGAACGGACTACATGCCCCCCGTCCTCACCGGTCCGAGCGCCAGGCACGTAGGAGTGCGTGTGTAGGGAACGTGGGCCGACAAATGGTTTGCTCCATGGTCACAATGGGGTGGGGATCGAACCCCCAACTCACATGGTTAAGGGTTGGACGAGGTGCTGCAACCACCACGTTCACACCGCATGCGTTGGTTTTATGACTAGTGATCTTTACATTATTCTTTGTCCTCCGACTTTCAGTATCGACCGATAGCGACATGATCCATTATTACTGATTGTTCCACAATTGTTTCTTTAGTTAAAATATCCATTTAATAAACATTAAAAAATTGGAAAATAATTAGCTTGTTGTTGAGATGCACATAATTGATTTTTATACAAATTTGAAAATATATTGAGTTTTATCATTTGTGTAATAACTAAATTTTTACACTATTATCCTCTTAATATATTCTATTTTAAATATGACTATTTAACTAGAGGATCCATAAATTTGGAAAAACAAAAATAAAAAAAAAAAAAAACAATAGTCAAAGAGATCACGTTATGACATTCAAGATTGAAAGTCGAGAACGACACAAGTTGGTAAGCAGATCAATAATCAAGATCAACATTTAATTTTTATAGTTCAATTGAAAGGCGGAAAGATAAAAATGATAAATGATCCGACAAATAATCAATGGACCATTCTTGAAATCTCTCCAAAACAAAAAAAACAAAAAAAAAGTCACGAACTTTTAATTAACTTCCACTATCTAGAGACTGTGTGTCAGAATTACAAAAGGGAATATAATCCACCAATATAACTATCTCTTGCCAAAAGAAGAAGAGTTATTTTGTCATAATGATTTAAGCTAACTATGGATCTTTTATTTTTACTGTAACAAGCAAGTTGCAAACACTTACTGGAAATTATGGAATTTCCGACTACCTGAAGGTGATCTTAAATTAAGTTGAAAGCCTTGTTCCGACCACTTTTGGTATCCGGAGAAACCTTTGTTGCTATTTTCGACCACTTTTTGGTATCAACTTGATTTAAGATCACTTTCAGGTGATCGGAAATTTCATAATTTCCAGTAGTGAAAAATGGTTAAATGAAGTTTCCTTTGCAAAGTGTAATGAAAATGAGGAGAACAAACTACGGTGAAAAAGGTAAAATTTATGCCGTTGAAACTTTTGAGTTACTTTAATAAGTAATATGCTTATTTTTACTAGTGAATTAGTGATAGATGGTAATTAACTAATAAAATCAATTAAGCAATTTTCCTACTACTTTGTGATCATTTGCCGTGTGCGGGAACATAATATGAAAAATAGTCTAGATGAAGACTCATATGAAGAATTTTAACCCAAATGGGGTAGTTCTTTGTGGGAAAGAATTTTGAAATAACTGGAGTTTGATTTGCACAAGTAACGATTCTCTCTGGACCAAATTAGTCGGGTGAACCTGAAACACGCACACATACAAGCTAAGAGGTACTATATATGGGGGGTCTCCGTCCTTGGTGGTAAGAGATGTATAAATTAATGGTAAGAGAAATTAATTTGTATATATTAATAGGCAGAATTGTCTAATGACAATAAAATGATCAAGGTAGGGTATCAAAGTAACACACCGACAAAGATGATAGACATAATAAATTAGTGAGGGTATAAACCAGAAACAATACGATACAGAGTTCGGATAGCCTAAGCTAAGAACGAGGAGATGGGAAAGTTGAACTTGGTAGGTTGGATAGATCATAGTGTGTTGAAGACTTCCATTAATGGCTAGATGATGAAGTGTTTATACTTATTCTAACTCGGTTGTTGTTTGATAATACTTAATAAGTGGTCGGACTAATATGATGTCTTTTAGTTGGGTAAAAATCGATGATATAAATTAAACAATGTGCCTATGTGACAATATAATTAAAATTGGTGGCCTACATGGCGGGCTACTTGTCTGAGGCCAACCTCTCGACTTTAGGGGACAGGTGGTAAGAGGTACGAGTCGGGAGTTGAACCACGCCTTTTAGAAGATTTTACTAAATTTAAAGTCTTAAACCTGCTAGACAGTAATAAATGTAATTTAATTTGTTAACATGAAATGGTACTATTATTAGTTTTTTTTTTTTCTTTTTTTAGTGACTTGAGTTAAATATGCTAAAAATTAACAAATATGTTAGTATTTGTCAAACATCTCCAAAATAAGCTATAAGCAAGTGTTGCCAAATAGAGCCTAACTCTTTGAATTGATATATTGCAAACAAAATATAGTGTATATTCGTTGTAACTATAAGCAAGCACCTAACTTGGTCACTTCAAGAAAAGAGTACAACTATAACACATGCATTGTTAGCTTATATGCACACAAGTAAAAAAGCAATGTTTTGAAAGGATTGACAAACCACCGTACCCAAGCAAATTATGGAGAAATTATCACTAATTATGTCTCAATTAAAACACATCAAATAATATAATTCAACCAATTTCTTTTATATCAGAAAAGAAACTAACTTTCAGTCATCTATCATATCTGATATGATACAACTCAACTACTTGCTCTAGTAATTAAATGAAGACAAAAATGAAGCAAATCAATATACATATATATATTTTTTGGGGTACATTCTGAGGACTTTTCATAATCTACAAAGTGTTATATAATTTAAGAATTCATAACTTTTTCAAAATAGGTAAAAAGTACGGCCATGTTTCGTAAATGGTTGTTAGCTGATTGGGTTAGAGGGTATGACTAGTTGATAACATTAGCTTATTGTAGAAAGGTGTTTGGTAATTGGTAAATTAGTTGTTAGGTAATAGCTGTTTGGTATAATTTCTTTTATCAAAAAGCTAATTGAAAAAGTTGTTTTGAGCAGTTTTTTCAATTTTAGCATTTTGGAGTTACAAAAAGCTTATTAACCAAACACTTAATTACAGGGTGTTTGGTTGGAGAGGGGAAATTACGTGGGAAAGGAATTGCAATTTCATGGGAGATGAATTACTGGGAATAAAGTGGGAATTTAAATTCTAGTGTTTGGTTTACAGGAATAGAATTACTGGGAATTTCAACTCCAATGTTTGGTATACATGGGAATTGAAGGAAATAAGTAGTATAAAGTTAAAAATGTACATTGTTGTTGTTCGGCATTAATTTTAGGTTAAGAAAGGAAGGGGTAGTTTTGACTCATCACTGTCTTTTTTTCTTCTAAAATCCCAGGAATTAAAATCTCAAGGGAGACATGGGATTTTAATTTCATGAAAATAGGAGAATTGCAATTCCTTTCAACCAAACAAGGGAATTTTGTGGCCATTAGGTGGGAATTTAAATTTCCTTCAACCAAACGTCATGTTATATTAATTTTTTTAACCAAGTCAAACAACTAATAGTGATCAAATAAGACAAAATTGATTGATAAGCTAACTATTTTACCAAACAGGACCTATATCATGTGAACATATAAGTCAATTAATATAGAACAATGAAATTAAATTACCACACCCTATTGATCTATTATTATGAAATCTAAGTCCAACTCTAAGTCATGGATTAGATGAGCTAATGTCAATACATAAGAGATAATTACTTCTATGCAAGATCATCCACAGCAAGGTTAGTTAGTTGATTATTGAGTCATGCACTCAATTATTCATCATCTATTTTTGCAATGACATTATTTTGCAGTCATGGAACAGATCATTCATTATCTTATTCCGTTTTATTTTATTTGGCTTATATTTTCAAAATAATATGTATTTTCCTAATTTAATACTACTACTTTTCTTTTTTCTTTTCCAAATTTATCATGTATACTTCAAAAAAATTTTAGAATGATTTGACAATGTGGGTCATTTGATTTAGAATAATTTATCTACCACTTCTATCAAGAAGGCTTATACTCAACACATACTCCTTTGTCGGGACAATATACTTTTTTTAATCAACTAGATAAAATACACCTGAAAAATACAAGCAATCAATCTTGATGCATTAAGATTTTTTTCGCCGGTCAGAATTTCCATATAATATTCTCTCAGCAAATTAAAGGAGCAACTTCAATACTATGTATTGTTGTTGTTGTTGTTGTTGTTATTGTTGTTGTGTGTGAGATCAAATATGAACAATGCTTCCTATGCAAACATATCATCATCGCCAATCATGCAAAAATCTATAGTTATAGATTTAAACGAAATAATAGCGGTGACATAATGATAAATAAATTGAAAGTTGAAAATTGAATAATTACTGTGCACTTTTAAAGTTTTTATAGTACATTTTTAAAGTTTTTATTTTACACTTCTATAATTTATTTATTTTTTGTTCATTTTTTAAAATTTACAATCCGCTAGACTCGGCATTCAGAATTGAACTCTAATACCACTTCTCAAGTTGATTCTCATGGGATGGGTCACTTATTAATAATTGACCCAAAGTATCTCATTCAGGACCCATGGCTAGGTTGTAATGTCATTTGACTAAACCTAGATTGGGTCATAATAAATTATCTAGGGTAGCCTAGATCCATTATTACATCATCAATCTCTCACTTCTTAAGCCAATGGCATTGATTGCTACGTAAGGAAATTGTCATTAGCATTATCCAATTTAACCCAATGTTACCCACCAAATAATCCATCCTCAACAAGCTAAGAGAAAAGAATCAATGAGACATGACTTGAGGTTAGTGTAGTTCATGCACATTCTTTATAGTGCAAATTTCGAAATTAATACCATATTAGAAAGTCACTTTAATTTGGATAGAAAATTTCTCGATCATGATCTATTCTTAAGAACATGTTCACCTCCTGTTTGATGAAATCTTGCCGCTTCTTCATAGATCGATATATATGTGCCTCTTTTCTGTTGCATCGATTTTTCTATGAGGTCAAAGTAAGCCTGTGAGTGATCACACTCGTCTTGCTTATTCTTAGCATGTCTTCTAGCTCCCAAGCGAACATTATATTATTGTGAATTAGACTAATACTGTAACAATTTTTTCTCATAGTGCGATGGGTAACCCTAACCATACCTTGATTGGCCTCTCCCACCTAACAATATCATTGGGAAACCTCCTCCAACTCAAACAATGACTTGGACTAGGCACAAGACTCCTTTGCCTTCTCTACAATGGTGTGGAAACTTAGAGATTGTGCTCTCTTATCTTTAATCTTTCTACATGCTTGCAAAAACCCTTACCCCATTTTTGATATTGAATTTGTAATTCAAGTTTAGTTAAATATTTTGGACACACAACTCACCTTTCTTGTGCTCAAGCACTATTTAATTTGTTGGTTATTTTAGTAGTACGCACATTAGAACAGAACGAAGGTGAAGAGATTTGAAATCCAATTAAGTTTATAAACCTGAAATGGGACATAGCTTAGGAACACAACTAAAAATCCAACAATGCATCTTTCTTAATTAAGCTTTATACTTGGTTCTCAAGTACTACTCCGTAATTAATTTGTGGGTTATTTTAGCAGTACATACATTAGAAAGGAGTTTATGAGAATTGAATCCAATTAAGGATGTGTTTGGAAATCAGGAGAATGACTTCCGGTAAAATGAGTCATTTTTCAGCAAATAGTTTCATTTTTAGTGTTTGGTTGCATTTTGAAAAGTTGTCTTGGTTACGTGTTTGGTTCATTTTCTGAAAAAATGAGTATAATTGTGTAATTAAACATTTTAATTATTTTATTTAGAGTATTAAAATATTTATAATAATATTATTTATTAAAAAAAAAACTCTGGTTGGGAAACCCGTAAGTACTAGTTTCTGCCGAAAACCAAGGACGAAAGCGATTGTGATCATTTTTTGTCTATGAAAAATGACTTACGCCAAATTTTGGCGTAAGCCATTTTCTTCCAAAATAGTCATATTTCCTAAATCAACGAAAAATGATTTCTGTTGACTTGATTTTCCAGACACATTCAAACACTGGAGTCTGCTGAAAACTCGAAAAATGATTTACTTTCCAGGTTTCGAAACACACCCTAAGTTTATAATGATAACCTGAAGTGGGACATAGCTTAGGACACAACTAAATCCAACAACCCACCCTTAGTTTGATGTGGTGTATGTAAGTATGTATGTATACACAAGTTGCAAATAATAATAATAATGCATCTATATATCTAACAAAATCCAACATGAAATGAGAAGTGTAGGAACATAGGGAGGTGGGGGGTGGGGGCTAGCAGCAAGTTCCATCAGATGAGGCAACTAACATGTTGGGGGAATGGCCACAATGCCATCAAGACAACAAGTGTGGCCCAATTACATACCACTTCAATTCTCCAGCACAACAACAAATTAAAACTCCCATGTAATAATAACTCTCTAATCAAACACGCACTAAAGACAAACACAGTCTCCCTAGTTTCTTTATCCACAAAAAGATAGCTTTAATTTTGTCACTCTAATACTACTACATACCCCATGATTCGTTGGGGTGGAACTTTGATATTTTATTCCAATGGGGAACACAGATGATCTGGATTGATTTTGGTCTTGGATTTTTTTGGATTAAAAGGTTTGCACTTTAATTTGCTCAGATAGGATGAGATCAAATTAAAAGACATTTTATTTATTATTCAATCAATTCACTATATATCCATGTATATAATTTAAAGCTTGTCCACACATACATACATACATACACAATTAATTTGCAACTACTGTTCACAGTATATATATAAACCCAGAAGTAACCTGTCTTCCATGATTGCAGTAAGCCACCCCCACCTGGTCGCTCAAATTTAGGAATAAATTAAGTTGTTGCAGATTTTCATTCATTATGGTGATGCATATTAACAAAATCGGAGTTTGGTAAATAGAGATGTTAGCTCGTAATGGTTAGCTGATTGGGTTAGTGGGTTTGAGTAGTTGATAGGATTAGCTGATTGTAGAAGGATGTTTGGTAAATTAGTTGTTAGCTGATAGCTGCTGATTACATATGCAAAATGACTTTATCAAAAAACTGATTGAAAAGTAGTTACTTTAAATTTTAGCATTTTGGAGCAATGAGTTATTACAAAAAATTAAAGCATAAAGCATGTGACGATAAGCATGACCTTTGGTCGCTCTGATACCAAATTAAAGCATGTGTTCCATCTCAACTAAAAGTCTAAGCTGATAGTTGGATTGCACATTAATAGTTATATGTTCAACACAACAAACTAATTAATCAAACACTTATATTGAATGTTTAATCAAGTCATACAACTAACAATAGTCAAATAAATCAAAATTAACTAATAAGCTAACTATGCTACAGGTCATATGACATCATGTAGAAGTGTAGAACACATAATCACATATGCAACCAAAATGAAGTGCAAGAAAGAGAAAATCGTATGTCAAGAATTTTAATTCAATTTTAGCCCTAAGGCGACTTTTAGTCGGCTGGCCCGATTAGGAGCCGAGTCGGGGCCTAACTCAAATCTAGTAGGTGCCCATTCAACTTGGCCGAGTTGGCATTCAATTCGGCTGAGTGGTTTTTTTGTCTGCTCAGCTACTCCTCTTTTATATTTCTCCATACTCAACTAACCATCTAACATATGTATTTGACTAGTTTATGGGATTATACAGTCTAACAACTTTTAGTTCTAAGTGGAAAAAAATGGCGATAATATACTCGGATTACTCGACCACCTAGGTGTCCGACTAGCGCCTAGCGCCTAGCGCCTTCTGCAACATTGAATAAATCAAAGAATAACAAGTTTGTTCGTAGTAAATGTAGGGTTACTATACATTATATTTTCCTTCTCGTAATGGCCACTCACCCAAGTAATAACCGAATCAACTAATGCAAGTCTATGTACCATTAGCCCTCGAGGAGTTGAGGGAGTGCCGCTCTGAAGGTTTATGATTAATTTTTCTTCTTTAATTTCATAAACCCATAACAACATTTTGAGACTATAATTCTTTCAAATAATAATAATAATAAATGAACAATCAAAAATCAAAATTTGTATTTAAAAATGGTGGGGTTAGTAGGATCAGCTAACCCCACCAATCCACCATGCCAACTCTAGCGTGCCACCCCAACATGCCAACTGGAGATCCTTGAGCACGACCACAATATTTGTGAATTTTTTAATATCAACTACATTTAGGCTACGCTTAGCAAGCTTAATTAGCTAAACTCTGAAAATTGAGAAATTATAAGCTAAAAGTTGAAATTTAAGGGCTATTAAGTTAGTTATTTGTTGTTAAAAATACTTGACAAAATTAGTTGTTATAAATGGGAAAAAAAAAGTATATATATATATATATATATATATATATATATATATATATATTATATATATATATATATATATATATATATTAATATTTTTGCAAATGAGTGGTCACTGGGTTCAATACTTAGTGGTGGGGATCATGAGTATTTCAAAAAATATATATATTCATATTGCAATTTTTAGAAAATTAATGCAATTCTCAATACATGTAAAATCATATTATTTAAAATGAGAAAGAACATAAAAATTATACAAAAGAAAAAAAAACAGGGAAAAAAAGAATATTAAGATTCAAAAGTTACATTAAAAGGCGAAGTAATTTAAAAAAAAAAAAAAAAAAAAAAAAAAAAAAAAAAACTTAAAAAGTATATTATGTATTATTGTTGGAAGCTATTAAAAAACAAACCAAAAAGAGAGAGAGAGAGAGAAATAGAGGGATGGACATTGAAAATGAGAAAATTAGGGAAGAAATAGAATTTTAATTAGGAGATATATATGGTATCATTTTTCTTAAATAATAAGGATAAAAATGGACTAAAAACTAAAATTTATTTTTGAAATATTACTTGACATAATTTAATGTTTCAAAATAAGTTCAGCTGTAATTTAAAATAATATAAATTCACAAATAAGCTTTGCCAAACACTTACATTTATTTTTTGAAAACAAGACAGACATAATTTGCTTTGACATTACCAATTACCCTCCAAAAACAGACATTATGTTGGGCTCAATTAAGTAAAAAAGGGTTAAGTTACGTAAAGATTTAATCAAATTTAAATTAGATTAATGTATTAATGCGCACAAAAAATAAATAAATAAAGAGATAAAGAGGATTAAGTTACATAAAATTAATCAAACTAAATTAGATTAATGTACTAATGCGCACAAAAGAAATAAATAAATAAAGTAGACAATGATCGACAACACAATTGTTATACCATGAGTCAGGAACCACCTTACGTCGTAAATCCTAATTCAAAATTTATGTATTTGCTGCAGTCAAATATTATATGGCTTTCAATTAATAAATTATATGCTTCTAATAAAAATAAAGCCACATAATTTCTTAACTACAAATATATAATATGTTAATTATATTGCATATTATGTTCCTGTCATTAACATAAACCATGGCTACAACCATTCTATCCTCAAAGATATGCATGTAACAAAAATAGAATCTAATCATTATTTTAGGACCAGGATAGTAGTGTGAATCATGACTAAAAAATACATTTTAATATATTAAAAGTACATTATTGTAATACTAAGATACATTAGTTAAATACAACAAGTACATTATTTTGTATACTATCAAATAATATATATTTAGTAACATAAATACTATACCTTTAATATATTAAAATATACTTTTTAATTATTCATTGTCCATACAAAAATTTGCCTATAGGAATCCAAGCAAAATAAGTTTCACTTTTTTCAGCCAGAAAGTCATATAGACCTGTAGAATTTTTGGCATAAGGCTTTTTCCCTTCAAGACTTTAATTTGTATTCCTGCTAAATTACAACTTAAAGCTGTGCATCCAAAGCTGCAGTATCAGTTCACCAGTTCATAAAAACTCATCCATGAAATCACTAACCACTATCTAAAAAATGCACCAATCTCCCAAAGCAGCCTGTTACATACAATTCAGGTGTATATAGACAAAACTAA
>VALG01011629.1:0-20983 GCA_009835305.1 Ipomoea purpurea
TGCATCCAGATCGTCTCCTTCAATTATATACCATAAAAACAACATTAACACACATGTCAGTGCGTCAGATCATGATTTTTCTTATGTATAGTTTTTAATTTTTAGTGATTTTTTTAGAACGATGGATTTTTTTTAGTGATTTTTCTTGTGTGTTCTTTAGTATTTAAACCTAGTTCACCCACCCCTTTTATAAGTTGAAAATGATTTTCAATTTTGGCGGCTCACAAAGTGTGGGCCTAATAGGAGGCCCACGGGCTGGCCCGTCATATATATATAAAGATGCAGAAAGATTATATTACTAAAATGGAAGAAATTAAACTTTAATGGAAGATGGTGAGGTGCAGTGCACTAACCTTGAAAATGGAAGTTCTCCACTTCAATGAGTTTGGGAACACGCAAGTAAATCCAAACGGCACAAGGACTGATCGTGTCAAAATAGAACAGTGGAACTCCGATGTCCTTTAGCAATATCGACGGCGAAAGGGAAAATCCCGTCAACTATGAGGCAACCACGGCTTCTCCGACGTAGAGCCGGCGGTGACCATCTCCCGGAAAGCGGGCACGTCACTTTCTCTATACACTGTATCATCTCCACTTATCTGTTCCCCGGTTCTCGGGCTGTCTTCCGGCATGCCGTCCGGCAGCGTCTCGAACCGGAAGTTGGGGTACTGGCGGAAGCGCTCCTCGACGTCGGTGTAGCTTAGCAGGCGGCGGTGGACGTGGTCGGTGTTGAGGAAGGTGACGTGAATATCGCCGTGAACACACAAGATCTCGGCCAGGTTTAGCATGCAATTCACAGGCCCTTGAAGTGGCAACGGAAAAATGAGGACGTGAGGTTGAGTCTCCATTATTTCTGGTGATCCGATGGGTTTTGGCCGGGGAAGCGATTTGGTCTAAGTGATAAGGTTCGCTGGGTATCTAAATTGGTTATTGTCATAGGGAAATGAAATGATCTTAGGATATATTCGGTACATGAAACACCTTGAGAATACAAATATTTTAATGTATTATTTTAAGGTAAAGTCGTGGAATCATACGGCAAGTGCGCACTTATTCAATCCTCGGCAATATCAATCATGTGCTTGAATTTAGGGCACGAAAGCCAACCACAATGCGACAAGAGAGATGGACCTGCAAACACAAAATCGATCCACAAAATTAGTTACATATTCAATAGAGTTTTTTGCACTTTTGGTCCACGACTATAGTGGCACTAGCAGAATTGATCCACGACTTTTGAATCTTGTAATTTTTAGTCCACGACTATTGATTTTTTGCAAAAATGGTCCTTCTGGTCATTTTTTCCGTCAAAATTTTCACCGGAAAAAAATTTCAATTTTTAGCGGGTTAAAATGGTCCTCAGCACGTCTGCCGGATCATCCGAAGACAATCGGCTAAAAAAAATGAAGAAATTTTTTTCCCGGTTGAAATTTTGACGAAAAAGTGGCCGGAAGGACCATTTTTGCAAAAAAATCAATAGTCGTGGGACTAAAATTGCAAGGTTCAAAAGGCGTGGATCAATTCTGCCAGTGCCACTATAGTCGTGGGACCAAAAGTGCAAAAAACCTCTATTCAATATTCACAAAATATACAAGTTCATCAATGTACATAATTCAATGTTCATAATACACATACATAAATACGACATATATGAACATGAAACTTATTGCATTATAAACATGATGGGAATATATCCGATTTCGACTCCCTATACGATTGTGCTTTCATTTATAATCGAGTCGGGGTCAGCACCATTAAACCATATTTTAAAGGGTTCTTCTCCCCCTTTCCACTAGACTCTCAGTCTACACTTAGAGAAACTTCTCCCCTCTCTATTAAGATTACTTTACAAAACACAAGACTACATTTGAATAAAAAGATTTATTACAACCTAATTTTGCCATTTTTACTCCCATTGTCATACATACATACAGTTTCAATACATACAGTGTACTCGCTACGTACTCGGATATTAACCGTATCAGAACATGAATTTTGTGTATTATATAGTTGAGGATACATAAAACAGGTTAAACATAATACATAAAATTTATATTTGTATATATATTTATGTGTATGTTATTATAAACAGAATTATGTACACTATTAAATAATTTAATATATTTTTTTTGAATGCTCACTGGCTTATCCCCTACATTGTAGTACTATGACTACATATACTCTCTCAACCTACTGAAACACAAAGAACCAAAATAACGCTTCCACTAAAAGCTCGAACTCACAATTCTTCACAATGGATATCCAACTCCGGCTACCATTAGGACACATAGTCCTGGTCTAGCCCAAGATTGGAACAAGACTCTTTGATTATAAAATTTGCCAACCGCCAATGGCAGCCCAAGATTGGCTTTTCATCAACATATGGGCTTGTAATAGAAAAAGCAAGCCCAATTCTCCAATGTCAACTTGCTTACTTTACAGTGACTAGGATGAGCTAGAACTTTTTTAGAATGAGAAATAAGAGAAATCAAGAGAAGACCTGGCAGGAGACCCGACAACATTCCTTCGATTAATGATGGACGTGTCAATGGTATAAACATCTCTAGAACTCCCTTGAACACAACTTAGACTTCACCTATTCTTCCTTCTTTCTTAGTTCTATAAATTAGAAATCTCCC
Source organism: Ipomoea purpurea (assembly GCA_009835305.1). Lineage (NCBI taxonomy): Eukaryota > Viridiplantae > Streptophyta > Magnoliopsida > Solanales > Convolvulaceae > Ipomoea > Ipomoea purpurea. The sequence continues at coordinate 2,640 of VALG01011629.1, forward strand.
CCCACCGCATTCTTCAATCATCGGAAAAACATCTGTTTCGCACATTGGTAAAGAAGGTTTCTCCGCCCAGAAAAAAAAAGAAAATGTCTCTGATTCCAAGTTTCTTCGAGGGTCGAAAGGAGCAACGTCTTCGAATCCATTCTCAAATGGACATATGGGATCCGTTCAGGGCTCTCAAACGCGTGGCCAGCAGCTTCCCCGCGGCGCGCGGCGCGCGACACCTCCGCCTTTCGGCCGCCCGGATCGACTGGAAAGATTACGCCGGAGGCGCACATCTTCAAGGCGACGTGCCGGGCTGAAGAAGGAGGAGGTGAAGGTGGAGGTTGAAGAGGCAATGTGCTGCAGATCAGCGGCAGAAAGCAAGGAACAGGAGGAGAAGACGGACACGTGGCACCGGGTGGAGAGGGAGCAGGCGGCTCGTTCCTGCGGCGGTTCCGGCTGCCGGAGAATCTAAGGTCGATCAAATTAAGGCGGCGATGGATAAACGGGTGCTCACTTTACTATCCCCCAAAGAGGAAGTTAAGAAGCCGGAGCGGAAGCATTGAGATCTTGGTTAAACCTCAACGACAATCATCGTTATATTCGTATCCTGTGGTTTATGTCCGTACTATGTTTGGCTACTGTCCTGTTTTCTTCTTCCCCGAGATGATGATGAATAAATGATGTTTACTGCAACACCTAGCGTTTAAGCTATGGTGATTTCTTGTACGTTTCTATCAATGTAATATGGAACGCGTGAGTTTTTCTTTTTTTTAAAAAAGGTATTAAATTAAGTTGTTAATTGGTATTGATAATGTATTAATCAATATTTTGTAAAAAATGGACCAAATTTACAACGTCAACTTAAGAACAAGAAGTGAGCAACAGTCTCTAAAAGTTCAAAACAAACCTTCTGATCTTGATAGTTTTCTTGAAGCAGGTTTGATGTTCATCCATTGAAGCATTCTCTCATATCCTCTAAAAAGTCGGACTGCATCTATGGTCACAATTTGTGCACATTTTCCAAAGACACCCATGTGTTTAAAAAAAAAAATGTTTACTATGGAGCGGTTTCGACTCCATCCTTAAATGACAAGAGCTAGTTTAGTTGGGCTCACTGCTTGCCCATCAACATATAAGCAAAACTAAGGGAACTGAACTTTCGGCTCTCTATACGTTTTTTTTTTCTTTTTTTTTATATATATATATATATTAATTATTATTATTATATATATAAATATATGCATACCCCTTTAGATGATTTTATATGTTAATCTAAATAGCTAATTTTTTTAAATATTTTTTTTTATCAATCGTTAATATAATTCGGAGGTCAAACCCGCTAATATAATCCACTATTTGCTAACTATTAACACAATCCGCTAATCATTGATTTTCAAACAAGGACATTGCAAAGTAGTTTTTCACTTCAATTTGTTGTGTGATTTGAATACTCTCTTTGTCAATAAATTACCTAAGTAGTTAATATGATTTACTTAAAGAGTTAAATCCACTTTTGATCCTACATTTATTGTGGGATGGACTATTTTGTCCGGTTTTTTTAATTTAGCCACATTTTGCCCAACTTTTTTAAAAGACGACGACACTTTTGGTCCACAGTACATTTGCTGTTAAACAGCCGTGAAGTGGGAGGGCAATTTTGTCATTTCACGCGTTATTCTTCGTCAGTATTACTTCGGTCATTTTGGCTGAGTTACCGTATTGTCGATCACGAGAATGCAATTTTCTCTGTGTTGGCACTGGAACGAAGCGAGAACAGAGTCCTCGGAGTCCACGATAGCGTTGACCCGCGCCTTGTAAATTCTAAGAGCATCCACACTAAGGGGATAATGTGGAGTTATTTCAGAAGAAATCACTTGAGTAGGGTTATTCACAAGTGTGGGATGGATTAGAGTTAATTAGATGAAAAATATCAAGACAGAAAATAAAAAGAAAGAAAAAAGTGGAGAAGAGAATGAAAAGTGGCGGAAATTTCTTTCGCGCACAGCAAGGCCATAACTGGCGCGTGCACTGCACGCGCCAGGTGGCGGTCAGGCCGTGCCAGTCCTGCTGCGGCGACTGGCCTGACATTTATTACTTTCTTTATTTTCTTTTTATTTTATTTTTTAATTTATTCTGTTGTTTATTTTTTATTTTTTTCCTCCTACCTTTCTTTCCTAATCACTCTTACATGTATCCCACAATTCTTCCCAAACTATATTGTTGATAAACCTTGCTGTCTATCCTAATCACTCTTACATTAATCCACTCGCTGCTGCATATCGTTCTGAGTTGCGACTTGATGCAATCGGATAAAACCTTTGCTGTTCGCCACTGTTATGAAATACAACAAGGCAAAACTTGTTAATTTTTATACTCCAGGTAAAACAGAATTAGCAGTGGGATATAGAAGCATTTAATTATTTATAATAACATTAGCAAATTGGTGTTTAGCCGTAGTATTAATTACGCGCGTAATATTTTTTTTTCAAGCATTTAATCGCAAGAATTCCCTCTCTGCTCGGCCGGCCAAAACATTCCTCCCGACGTTGGGGGTACGGCCAATAATATACACGGCGGTACGGGTGGTTGACATGTGGAAATATACCCATTTCGAATTACGATCGTTCTTCTTCTTTTTCTCTGCAGTAGTAATGGATTTAAGAACGGTAATCTTAGATCAATAAGCCGAAGCCGGAAAATGTCGCCACCGATTCTTGAAGCTTTTCAAAGAAGAGGAAGAAAATTCTGAAGTTCTTCGGTCTCCACAGTTTTGCTGAGGCGGGTTACCCCATTTTCCGACTAGCCCGTTTGTCGACAACATCTGATTCTTCCTTCAAGAATGCGTCGAGCTTGAGGACTAAGAAGTTGAAAGAATGCCCAGGATTACATTTCTGGTCCATGAAAGCAGGGGTTTTGCAGCTCCTCTGTACAACATTGAAGGCCCAGTCCGTATACTTGTCGTCGATTTTTGTTGATAGCTGAAATTGGTTTTGGGGAATTGAGGTTTTAGCTTTATTGTATTTTGTTTGTTCTAGGGTTAATGGGAACTCTGTTTCAAGTTGGAGCAATTGCAGTTATAGATTCAGAAGCCGCGATTTGTTCCGAGAGCAAAGCAGCCATGGTTCTGGTTCTGATTAAAGGAGAGGCAGATGAGGGAAGGGGAAAACCGGGAAATGAATTAACGGAAACAGGGTTAACATTATGTGTTGTTGCGGTGGTGAGGTTTGGGAGCATCGGCGTCGGGAGCAGAATAGTCAGCCATGAATGAGGGAGAGGATAGGCATGACAACGGTTCCGGTTCCGAAAATCGTCGAACCGGAACCGGAACCTTATATTAAGGTTTCGGTTCCGGTTCTTGAACCGCCGGTTCCGGTTAGAACCGGCGGTTCTAACCGGATTTTTTTTTTTTTTTTTCTATTTGTTAGTTGTTACTGGCGCAAAGGCCAAGGCTTGGCCTTTGCGCCAGCCCAACTGGCGAAAGTGGCCAGTAGGCCACTCGCGAGTGGCCTACTGGGCCACTATAATTTTTTGTTTATGAAACCAAAATTAAAGTGGCCTACTGGCTTTGTCAAGTTTAATTTTTTTTTTTTTTTTTTTTTTTTGGGGATTTCACGGTTTGGAACCGGAACCGGCGGTTCCGGTTCCAAAAATTATACAAACCTTAACCGGAACTTTATAGGTTCCGGTTAAGAACCGGAACCGGAACCGTACGGACGGTTCCGGTTCGGTTCCGGTTTGCACAGTCACGGTTCCGGTTCGAACCGTAGGTTCGAACCGGAACCGTGGTCACCCCTAGGAGAGGAGAAGCAAGAAAGAAATGAAAGGACTTGAAAGGACAAAATTGCCCTCCAACTTCCCGGCTGTTTAACAACAAATGTAACGATGGACCAAAAGTGTCCATCATTTAAAAAGGTTGGGCAAATGTGGCAAAATTAATAAAACCGGGCAAAATGTGTCCATCACGCAATAAATGTATGACCAAAAGTGGATTTAACTCTTTACTTAATTTATTTTTCATGGTATTAATAAAATACTTGTTAATAAATATATAACATTATTTTGTATTATAACTTTGATATTTAATTGATAAATAGTGCACAAAAAAAGATAATAGACAATATAGTGAATATAATCAATTGATGAATTTGAATGTAAAGAATTTTTACATTTGGAGAAAAATAAAGACAATATAACTAATGAAATTATTTCTCTTAATTAATTTATTGATAATGAATTATTTTTTTTTGAATAAAGACATTGTAGGGACAATGTAGCGAATATAATCAATTGATTAATTTGAATGTAAAGAATTTTTATATTGGAGAAAAACAAACGCAATACAACTGATGAAATTATTGAGGCTTGAACCTGAGATATCCCACATAAGGGGTCAACCGGATACCAATAGACCACAAGACACTTGGTAATAAAAAAAATTATTGATAATGAATATTTTTTTTTTGAATAAAGAAATTGTAGACACATAATTCTAAATTAAAGAAATGATATGTATTATTTTTTTGGTAGCTACTAAATTATTATAATTTAATTTAATAAGAGTAAAATAGAGTACTAATTATGCCAACTACTTTGATTGAGATGTGGTTCGAACACATAAGACCTTTCTTATTAAAATCAATAAGTAAGTTAACGGTGACCTAATAGAAATTTACTGAAAAGATAATATTTAAACTGGAAAGTTAACGAATAATGATATAATTAATGATAAATTGAGGAAATCTGAAAGAAAAATTAAAATCTGATCAAATTGAACTTTCATTTAATTAAAAATTATATATATATATATATATATATATATATATATATATATATATATATAATTATATATATATCGTATAGATGAAATAAATAAATAAGTAAATCCTACTCCATATTTGACAAGGAAAAAATATAGTGCTTTTCATAGTCAAATTAGGAAAACACAACACTCCTTGCATCAATCATAATCTTTCTACTATAAAATCTCTGCATTGCTTTCTCAGATTTTCCATAGACGACACTAGCTGTGGATTACAGAGTCTCATTTCTAAACGTAAACTGTACTTGTGCTTGTTTTTCTCTTAAAAATTAAAAAAGTGCTTATTTTTCTCTTAAAAATTAAAAAATTTTGAATGGCGGGGCGTTGGGATTCTTCATCCAAGTGATCCATTGAAGATTGGCAGTGGCAGAAAGTGGTGTCGGAAGGGGTGTTCCGGAGAAGCCAAGTTCCAGAAGAATGGAATTAGCAGAGGTGGAAGCGTTGCCAATAAGAAGGAGAAGGGCATAGCTGGTGAAGCGCGAAAATCGCAGAAAGCTACGCTGGATGGTCCTTCTTCACGGCGCCGCCACCAAGCTCCCTCCCCTCCCGGCCTTCTTAACCAAAAACGCTGCGGCTTCGTATATGCCTGTGTATTAGAGTAGTCGTTCCTTCTTCTTTTTTCTCATTTCACAAACAGTGTAACAAAAGAGCTCTTTCAAGCTCATTCAATGGCAGACATGTTATTCCCTTTTTAGCATTGAAGTTTTCCAACAAAATCACGAAAATTTTGGCAAAATGGCGGAAGGAAATTAAATAAAGAAATTAGGGGAAAATAATTAATGGGGTATGAAATTTCGAAAAGGCTAACCGCTGTTAAAAAGAAATTTCACCAAAAGATTTAAATTGACTAGGATTGAAATAATTGAGAGAACAAAATTTCTTAATTAAAATTGAAAATTAGGATTACATTGCATATCCGACAATATTTGAGGTATTGAAAATACATTTTCCTTATTACAAAAAAGAAATAAAATTATGTAGCAATCAAAATTTTAAATATTAATTCTTACCTTTGAACTTCTACATTTTTTAATTTAATTACAAATTTGCATATATATTAAGGAAAATTTATGATTACTTTTAAGATAAAATTCTTTGTTTCTAATTTTTTAACCTAATTTTGAATCACCATAGCTATTTTGATTTGCTAGATAAAAAAAATATTTATCTAAAAATAAGAATAAGTTTGATTTAGAAGGAGAAGGGTTATAGCTTAGGGACAAAAAGTGACCACGACCTATTAGAAAATAGACAAAATTTACAACATTAACTTAAAAACGAGGAGTGAGTACGACAAAACAAGTAAGAACGAACGAATTAATCTTACAATATCCTATATCTTGTTGGATGAATTATTCACAGACTGTGTAACTACAAACAAATTCTGGCTTCAATGAGATTTAATATCCAAAACCATCTCTAAATTGCTGTTTGAAAGTCAAATTCATTCCAATTTCAAGATTCATAAGTCAAGCCCCAATGTCCACAACAAACAGAACTGAGATATTCACAAAATAGTATACCCAACAACTTCTATTACACCAAGTTGTTTTGACATAAGATTTAACTATGTTGTTCAGAAGAATGTGCAACAACCCAAAATTATGAAAGCATAATTTCTTTCCTTGGCTATATGGAAACCACATGAAAATCCAAGGAATGGATGAAGTAACAAGACCGATTACCTACTGAAACTTTTAGGGTGTGTTTTGGTTCCAGGTCATCTTAGATTATTAGGTAATCTGAATCTTGGTAAGTTACGATTATCGTCTTGGTTAAAGTTTGAAGTTCTGTAATGTTTATAATTAAGCAAATAAAATGTTCAAGTAATGTAATAATATAAATCATGCACTACGTGCAAAACAAAACGAAGTTGTTTCAGATTTTTTTTAAAAAAAAAAATCGCTACCGGTGTAAAAAAAAAAATGTTCATAATTTTATTATTATAATACACATAATTGTATACATGAATGTACATAATTGTATACAAAAATACACATACTTTTTAAAACGACGTCGTTTTGGGAGGCGCGGGGCGCAGTGCTACCGCGCCGTGGTGCAGGGTATAACGATTGAATGTGATTATCTCATTTTCTTAGGTAATCTTATATTACCTTGATTTATTCCAAATTTTCGCTTGTTAACTAATACTTATAAATAATAATAATAATAATAACAAATAATAAAATAACAAAACATGTGTGTATATTTATAGTAATTTAATTTTTCATATGTAACGCATTGATAATACATTCATAGATTAATAAATAAAATAAATAAAAACAAATATATAAAAAAAAAATTAATAAAAAAAAAAATATATACTATAAGTATATAATATATAGCTATAATATAATAAAGGGTATAAGTATAATTATAATATATATAATAATACGCGTTTTGGTGGATGACGCACACCCATAGAGTGAAAAATGCGAACAATCATCGCGCGCCACGTGTCCAGATTTAGGTACACATATAGTTATAACTAGGTGCACCAAAGGTGAAAGTAGGTGCGCTTATAGGTGAAAAGTAGGTGCACCTGATCAATGAAAATCAACAAGCTAGGCAAAATTACATGCACTTATAGGTGAAAGTAGGTGTACTTGTAGGTGAGAGTATAGGCGAAATTACATGCACTTGTAGGGGAAGTAGATGCACCAGATCAATGAATACTGACACGTGGTGCACGCTGATTGGTTCGCATTTCGCATCTGGGCGGCCATTCGCACGAGACAGCGCCCCTAAATATATATATTATTGAGGATATTATTGTAAATTGATCCATATAACTTAAAATATAACCTTTAACCAAAAAAAAAAAGTAATATTATATTCCACAATTCAAACCAAACACATAATAAGGTAACCTTACATTCCAAAAATCTCACATTATCATCTTGGAGATAATCCAAGATTCCTTGAACCAAACACCCCTAAGAGTACATAAGAAAGGAATTAGTTGATGATTTTATTAAAGATTTTCTTTTCCAATTCAATTGCAGCTCTGAATTTACTATTAAGATATGACTGTTTGGAGTGGAAGTTTGCTCTCAACCTCCTTCGCTTCTGCATTTCTTCCAGCTACAACTTTAGACATTCCAAACATCTGAGAGGAATTGTTATCCAGGATCAATAACCATGCAAAACTGTTCTATATTCAAATATTAATTATAGTAACAGTCACAATAATTAGAAGTTAAAACATCTTCTAGATAGTTTTCTTGAAGTAGGTTTGAATTTAGGGTGTCAATGGGTCGGGGAGGGCTACATCTATTACCCGACCCACCTTATATTTTTCTCAAACCACCCCACCTCCAACCCGTATTGGGTGGACATTTTCGAAATCCACCCAACCCACTGGGGGCGGGCCATTACGGGTACCCACCACTTATCATTTTATTATTTTTTTTCAAAAAATAATATTTAAATTACTTACATTAATAAATAATAAAATTCATTAATGATACTAAAACATAATAACAGAAATATTTAAAATAATAACTAAATTGTTATTTTTAAAAATAATTAGTAGTTTAAATATAAAAATAGTAAAGATACACGAAATTATATAACTTTTATAATAACTACAACTAATACTTATTTTACTATTATATATAACAAACACAGTGGGTTGGGTGGGGTTATACGCGGATTTTGCACATAGAATCAAATCCAACCCGACCACTGCGGGTTTACTTTTTTAAGACCACCCCCGGCCCACCACCTACTATCACCCAAAAAAATCTGATCCATGCGAGGTGGATATCCACTGAGGGATTGAAATTGCCATCCTTGGTTTGATGTTCATCCATTGAAGCATGGATGGACTCATCAATATGATCTCTCACATCCTCTAAAAAGTGACACTTTTAGACTTCTTCTCCGGCAATGAGCCGTCACCGTATTAACAGCTGCAGCGGCTGAGGTTTATATCAGAAGATGTTAACAAAGTCAGTTAAGTTAGTTAAATGTAACAGTTAGTTTGTTCAGTAGTTTGGAAGTCTTATCCTTGTATATAGGCTTCTTTTCCCTCCTTTGTATTCAGTTAGAAAATACTCAGAAATACAGTTGCTATCTTCTTCTATTTCTTTTCTCTGCAAATCGTGTAAATTGTATCAGAGCTTGATGCTCAACAATGGCCTGGAATATGCCCTCTATCAATGCTGCTCACCAACAAGCAGGTTCCAGTTCAATTCCCCATCCGATTTGCTATGAAACCCAACTCCGGCCGTTACAACCTCGATGAATGCCGGGGATCAGATCTTTTGATCCAAACGATCATACCAGCCCTATCATCTCCATATGAATGAGAACCCTGCGATGGAACTGGTATCCTGCAAACTAGACGGAAACAACTATCACGAGTGGGCGAGAGCATGAAGGTAGCACTCGATTCGAAGAACAAATTTGGTTTTGTTAACGCACAATCAAGATGCGAGTGCGGAAGATCGAAAGTTTTTCTACTGGGATCGCTGCATAACATGGTAGCAACCTGGATAACTCGTGTTCTATCACCACAATTGCCAGAAGTGTCTTGTGGATTGAAACGGCAGAAGGAATCTGGAACGATTTGAAGAAAGGTTCAAAAAGACGTGTTCAGAATTGCTGAGATTCAAGCCAAAATTTACCAAACCAAGCAAGGAAACAGCAGCGTGAATTGATTTTTTCACCAGATTGAAGCTGTTGTGGGTGAATATCTCATTTTGAGACCTGCATCTATTTGCATCTGCACCCAAAAATGTAAGTGCAGTGACAAATTTCTGCAATCTAGCCCAGAACAAATCTTGAAAATGATATGTTATGTGTTTTCCTCATTGGATTGGATGAAAAGTATACTACGGCTAGAAATCAAATCATGTTTGATGAAGCCCCTTCCAGACGCATGTGAGGCTTTCTCTATGATCTCTCAACAAGAAAGACAGTTTCAATAGGATTTAACAATCCTATTAATCAATTTCCCTCAATCAAGTGATTTATCTGGGAGTGCCATGCTTGCCAGAGGAAGAAATACCACTCCAACAACAAGTCTAGACTGGTATGCAGCTATTGTGGATACACATGACATACCATTGAGAAGTGTTACAAAAAACATGGATACCTCCGGGATGGAAGCCTAGGGGTAAAAGTGTTGGATCAGCAAATCAAGTTCATAATAACATTCTTGAGAGCAACACCTCTGTCAATCAAGATGGATACAAGAAGTATCTTTGAGTTTCTTGAATACATGCAGAAAGAAAAAGGCACTCCTCTGGACACTAAACACACTGGAACAATCCCTCAGGCCAACATCATAGCAGCAAATTTTGTGCCAAACACTGAAGTAGAAGGTAAGATTGTTCTTACGCTTCAAGTGAATATAAGATTATGTGGATCCTTGATAGTGGTGACACACACCACATAGTTTGTGATAGAAATCTACTAACTGACTCTACAATGGTCAGTGGAAAATATGTGGCTTTACCAAATGGAAACAAGGCTGAAATTACACACATTGGTTCTATTCACTTATCCAGCAAGTTGATACTACAAGATGTTCTATGTGTTCCTTGTTCCATTATAATATGACTCAAATAGGTTGAATTAACTAAGACATCATGTTATCATGTTGATAATGGCATCTAACAATGTGTTAATACAGATCACACCTTGGCGAGGATGATTGGTATAGCTGAACTGAGAGATTGGCCTGTATCCACCTTGATATTTGTTTATTTTTCCAAGTCTGCATGTATTCTTTAGTGAATTCTGTAAATAGGTGACATTGGGCATGTTAGGCTAGGACATGGGCCTTCTCATGCAAAAATAAAGTTCTTACAGTCTTGAATGTAAAATATTAGATGTTGGAAAAAGACAGTGGCTGTGATTTTTGCCATTTGGCTAAACAAGAAAAGACTTCCCTTCATTCCTAAATTCTTCTACTACTGATGCTTTCATTATAACATATGGATATTTGGGACCATACCATGTCAAAACATTATCTGGACATTCAATCACTTTCTCACTATTGTGATGATTGCAGGTAGGGCAACTTGGTTTATCTATGAGGGGTAAAGATGAAGTAAGACAGCTTGTGCAGAGATTTTGTGCCTTAATTCATACTCAATTTTGGAAAGGTAGTTAAATGCATTAGAACAGACAATGGAAATGAATTCTTAATGCCCAGAATACTATATGCAGAAGGGCATAATACACCAGACCTCTTGTGTGTATACCCCCTCAACAAAATGCTGTGGTTGAGAGAAAACATAGCCACCTTCTGTCAGTAGCAAGAGCCCTCAAATTCCAAGCTAAGCTGCCTGATTTTTTTTTGGGGTGAATGTATATTGCAGGCCTGTGTATATCATCAACAGACTGCCATCAGCAGCCCTTGGCAACAAAATACCCTATGAGATCATATTCAACAAGATGCCCTCAGTATCAACATTTTAAGGTCTTTGGATGCCTTCTTATGCCACCAATACATGGTGGTCATAGAACAAAATTCTCACCTAGGGCAAGAACATGCGTATTCATTGGCTACACCAATGGAACAAAAGGCTACAAGCTTTATGATAGTTCAAACCAGAGAAGTCTTTACTTGAGTGAATTCCATTTTTGGTCCTACTGTTATAGGGGCGTTTCCAATTTCAGTCCACTTTAATTTTTTTTTGCCACTTTAGAATCACTGTTATTGAATATACTCCACTTTTAGTCCACCCGTCAATTAAGATGACGTATAATCAAAAGGGTATTTTGGTCTTTTTATGTTTATCTCTTCTCTTTTAATCCAGGCGCTTTGTCTTCCTCCTCCGATATTCGAAGATGGCTCTTCGAACAACGAGAATTGGGAAGCCAAAGCTACATCGTTTCGTTCGTTCTAACATGGGGCCGGCGAGGTTTCTTTAGGTTTTAGGTTTATTGTTCTCATTTCTTTAGTCAAACATAGTCTTGGATGAAAAGAAAGGTCAAAATAGCCCTAGATTACACGGCCTCTTGATGAAAATACTAACGGGGTGGGACTAAAAGTGGAACACATTCAATAATAGTGGTTATAAAGTGGTAAAAAAAATTAAGGTGGACTAAAATTGGAAACGCGCCCTATAACAGTATGACCAAAAATGGAATTCACTCTCTTTACTTCAAGGGATGTGATGTTCTATGAGAGTATTTTTTCCCTTCATGACTGATGAAGTAGCCAAAAAGGGATCAGATCAACCAATCTTGCCTACTGAGCATGCCACTAATGCTGGTTATGAACCTATTGTCAGTCACAATGATCAAAGGGAACCAAACCAGCCAGACAATATCAGTGGAGAGAGAATGAATATAATACTGAAGTTCCACCTCAACCTCATCGAGATGTTAGAAGATCAACTAGGCAAAGGAGTGTACCATCTTACCTGGCAGACTATGATCATCAAATTGGCAGATCCTCTCCACATAGTTTTAGCTTTAGTTTATATCTCATAACAGGTTTTCCCCTTCTTATCAAGCTTTTGTGATGAACATCTCCTGCATCAAAGACCCAAAGACATATAATGAAGCCATAAAGCATGATTGTTGGAAGCAAGCTATGACTGCTGAAATAGAAGCCCTGCAAACAAACAAAACATGGGAACTCACTGTTCTGCCACCCACCAAACAGACCATTGGGTGCAAGTGGGTGTACAAGGTCAAATATAAATCTGATGGAAGCATAGAAAGGTATAAAGCTAGAATAGTAGCCAAAGGCTACACACAGACAGCTGGATTAGATTACCTTGACACATTCAGCCCAGTAGCAAAGGTCACAACCATCAGGACACTCTTAGCCGTTGCAGCTGCCAAACAGTGAAACCTACATCAGTTAAATGTAAACAATGCCTTCCTCCATGGAGATCTCTATGAAGAAGTTTATATGACCCTACCACCAGGGTTTGTTGCTCCAAAACAAGGAATGGTGTGTAGATTAAAAAAATCCCTTTATGGTTTGAAGCAAGCTAGCAAACAGTGGAATGCAAAACTTACTGCAGAGCTGGTTCAACTTGGCTTCAAACAAACAGTGGCAGATCCTTCCCTATTCATCAAAGGATCAGGTGACACCTTTATTTGCTCTCTTAGTTTATGTGGATGATGTTGTACTAGCCAATCCAGACAAGATACAGATACAAGAAATCAAAGACCATCTTCACAGTGTCTTTAGGATCAAGGACTTAGGTCCTCTCAGATTTTTTTTAGGTCTGGAAATTGCTAGGAGCAAGAAAGGAATTTCAGTCAATCAAAGGAAATATGCTTTGGAACTATTGGATAGCATTGGTTTCATGCATAGCAAGCCAGTTAAGTTTCCAATGATCCCTTCAACAAAATTGAGTAAGGACAGTGGCACCATCCTAGTTGACATCTCCCAATACAGAAGACTAGTGGGAAAAATGTTGTATCTCACCATTACTAGACCAGACATTAGTTTTGCAGCTCAACAACTCTCTCAGTTTCTGGATTGCCCCACAGATATCCATATGCAAGCTGCACACAGAGTTCTGAGATATGTCAAAAATGTTCCTGCTCAAGGATTATTTTTTCCAGCAGCTAACCACTCAAACTGAAGGGATTCTCTGACTCAGATTGGGCTGCATGCCCTGATACAAGACGTTCTGTTTCTGGTTTTTGTATGTTCCTAGGATCAGCCTTAATCTCCTGGAAATCCAAAAACAAACCAACTTTTCTAGATCCTCCTCGGAGGCAGAGTATAGAGCCATTGCCGCAGCATCTTGTGAAATACAATGGCTGAGTTATCTACTTGAGTCTCTAGAAGTGAAGCTTGAATCACCTGCTGCCCTATTTACTGATAGCAAGTCAACATGCCATCGCTGAGAATCCGGTTTTCCACGAAAGAACAAAGCACATTGAGCTTGACTGCCATCTAGTTCGGGAGAAACTGCAAAAAGGGGTGCTCAAACTGCTACATTTCCTACTACTAGCCAACTTGCCGATGTCTTCACTAAACCACACATCCCAGTTACCTTTGATAGTTTCATATCCAAGCTTGGCCTACATAATATGTATGATCCAGCTTGCGGGAGGGTATCAGAAGATGTTAACAAAGTCAGTTAGAGTTAGTTAAATGTAACAGTTAGGTTTGTTCAGTAGTTTAGAAGTCTTATCCTTGTATATAAGGCTTTCTTTTCCCTCCTTTGTATTCAGTTAGAAAATACTCAGAAATACAGTTGCTATCTTCTTCTATTTCTTTTCTCTGCAAATCGTGAAAGTTTGTGTCTCAGGTTTACCTCCTTCAGTAGCCATTCACTCTGATTACAAAATAAATCAATACCCAACCTAAGATTAAGCTTCATAGATGGTATTGTGCAATGAGTTGTTTCCTTAGAGCAAAATCAATTGTTGACAAAGCTAATTAATATGTCCCCTATTTCAGTACATTAACATGAATGCTTTCCTGATATACAAACTTCAAGGGTTTGGGGAAAAACTTAAAGAAAATCCACTCCACACATGATAAAACAGGGGAATAGCATAAAGTAATAAAATTAGAGAACTGATTCATATGAATTCAAAGGAAATCGCAAAGGAGACCAATGAAATCAAAGCTTGCGAATCGAATAACTGATACAAGAATTAATCTTAAAATACAAGAATAAGCAAGAGATAATGTAGAAATACAAGATGAGGAAGAATTAAGTATTTGTGATAGCAAAGGAAGAGTTCTCAAAGTGCAACGATTCTGGAAGGAGAAAGTCATCAGTAACGTGGCAAAGAGGAGGAAGGGGTGTTAAGAAGTGGCTTATAATGAAGGAGTTCGCAAAACCAAACGACGTTGCATGAAGGAGTTGAAGTCGTTGAATAACTAGTCTGACGTCGTCATTTTGATTCTAGCAGTTATGGACGTTGAATCAAATAACCCGGACGACGACGTTTTGCTCAGCCGTTAGAATTCCTTGGAATTTTTTTATTTTTATTTTTTGTTTTTTTTAAACATGCAAATTTAACAGGCTTTCATCAGAAAATTGTTTCATATATATATTCTTCGAAGATACACATTTAAAATAATTCATTTTATAACCATTTTGCAATTTGTACATTAATATTATTTTTCTGAATTGAATGATTTCAACATATTATGTTCACAAATAAATTCTTCATCACAGCTAACCCAAAATTAAAAAAAGTCACAAAATGGACATGAGAAATATGATAACTAAAAACCTTAAACTTTTGAAAGTTAAAACATATTGAAAATAATATTGTTTTTGGTTATTTATAAGTGAATTCCATTTTTTGAGTCCTACTGTTATATGAGCGTTTTCAATTTTCAGTCCATTTTAATTTATTTTTTTTTCACTTTACAACCACTGTCCCCCGTTATTTCAATGTGTTCCCACTTTTAGTCGCCACCTTAATATTTCCGTCAAGAGCCGTATAATCAAAGGGTCATTTTGGGTCTTTTTTTTTGTTTGTCTCTTCTCTTTTAAATCCAGGCGCTTCGTCCTCATCCTCCGATATCGAAGATGGTTCTTCTCGAACAATGGAGAATGGGAAGCCAAGCTACATCTTAGGGGTGTAAACGGACCGGCCGAGCTCGAGCTCGTTAATGAAGGCTCGGCTCGAGGTCGGAGCTCGGAATTGATGCTCGAGCCTTTGAGCTCGAATTTTCGGGCTGCTCGAGCTCGGCTCGAGAAGCTCGATTGTTCGAGTTCGAACTCGAGTATCGATCTTGAGCTCGGAGCTTTCGAGTTCGATTTTTGACATTGAATTTGACCTATTTAACAACTTTTGATTAAAAATTTCAACCTACTTTGGTTTATCCATTACATAAATAATAGCAAATCTTTTACAGGATTTTTGAGGTTTAAAATTTTAATTCTTTAATTGTTTATTTTTATATATTATTATATTATATTTATATTTTATATTATATTATTTATATTATATTATGTATTATATATATTATGGCACTCGCGAGCGGGCTTGACGAGCACGGAGCCTAGAATAGTCTTAGGCCTCGGGCTCGAGCGTCGATACTAAACGGGAGCCGGCTCGAAGCTCGGCTCGATGCTCAAATTTTGACCGAGCTTGAGTCGAGCTTTGACCGAGCGGCTCGCGAGCTGCTCGGCTCATTTACACCCCTAGCTACATCGTTTCGTTCGTTCCAACATGGGCCGACGAGGTTTCTTAGGTTCTTAGGTTTTAGGTTTAATGTTCTCATTTCTTTAATCAAACATAGTCTTGGATGAGAAGAAAGGTCCAAATATCCCTAGATTACACGACCTCTTGATGGAAATACTAACGGTGGGGACTAAAAGTGGAACACATTCAACAATAGTAGTTATAAAAGTGGCAAAAAAAATTAAGGTGGACTAAAATTGGAAACTCCCCTATAACAGTAGGACCAAAAATGAAATCTCACTCTTTATTTATTGAACTAAATCATGCTTCTATTCCATTAGAAAATAAGGATAATGACAGATTGGAGTGCCAAATAATCCTATTATGCCATTTGAATCTTCAGCTACCTAAAAGTTAGGAGGATATACATTAATATTTTCTAAAAGTGAATTTAGAAACTCACTTGGGTTTGAATTTTTCTACTAGAGTTAATACCATCTGAGGTCCTCCTAGTATAGTGGTTTTGTCACGTTTAATCCTAAACTTTTAAATTGATCATTAATGGTCCTTCAACTTTCAAATTTAACCATTCTTGGTCCAAATTAACCACCCATGGTCCTTCAAGTTTCAAAATTTAACTAGTCGTAGTCCTCTTGAAAGGATCATGGTTGATTAAAATTTAATAGTTGAAGGACCATTGGTGGTTAACTCTGACCATTAATGGTTAAATTTGAAAGTCAAAGGACCACAGGTGGTCAATTTGAAATTTAGAACTAAACGTGACAAAACCACTATACTCAGAGGACCTCAGATGATATTAACTCTTTTCTACTATTATGATCATACTTTACTTATTTCAGGTCTCTTGGCATTGAGAAATAGGTTACTTGGCATATATGCTGTTCAAACCCCTAAAAAGGGGTTTCTAACAGTTGATATTAAGAAGTAGGTTTCTTGGTATGATGTTGAAATCCCTGAAAAATGATTTTTAACAGTTTGCAATGCATGTGCCAGCTTTGCCTTTACACGTATTTCCTTTTCCTCAACACAAATGAGAAACACAAATAAACATTTATTAAAATCTCACTCCTGTTGTAATTTATTGTGCTCGTTGGCCATTAACTCCTAACTGATAAACTTTGCAGACAATAGAATGATCATGAAACTAATAATACAAAGAAGAGAGCAAAATAGAGGCAAGGGAAATCATCAGATCTCTTTTATTCAATCCATCCTTACATCTTTATAATACAATGCAATATTAAAGGAAGGAAGTAATGGGACTGTTACAAAAACTATCACCATAAATGGTCATAATAATGTCCATATTAAAACATTTGTAACACTCCCCATTGGACATTATATAACCATAATCTTGCCTCATTAAAAACTTGCTAGGAAAACCCTGTGGGAAAAAAACCTAAACAAGAAAAGAGTACAAGGTATACCGATAATATATTTGAATACATTCAGGCCTCGTAAAAAACTTCACTAGGAAAACCACGTGGGAAAAACCTAGTTGAAGAAAGAGTACATATATATGTAAACTCATATATTGTACTGATTGCCTCGTTAAAAAAAAACCTTAACTTAAGAAAACCTCGTGGGAAAAATTTAGTTGAGGGAAAAAGAGTACAATCATAAGCCTTCAGGGCATAATCTTCAGGATTTTGGGTTTGTCGATTTAAGTATTTGCTTTCAAGGCATAATCTTCAGGATTTTGGGGTTTGTCTATTTAAGTATTTATATACAACTCCCCCATTAATATATCATACTCATACCTCGTTAAAAACCGCACTAGAAAAACCCATTGGGAAAAACCTAGTGAGGAAAAGAGTACATGGTATGTATATGCTGCAAAAATATAATTATTAGTCCTTTTAAGACCCAATCTACAGGATTGACTCGAGTGAATATATACGCTGCAAAAAGTGCAACTATTAGTCTTTTTAAGACCCAACTATTGACCAATATACAGAATTGACTCGAGTGAATATACTTCTCGTCTCCCCCTGAAGATAACAATCTTCAATTCTACATTGTATAAAAAAATCATTGTTTCAAAAGGGTGTAGAGAATGTATATGGTACAATCTTCAAGATTGTCTTTAGAATTTATCAAAGGATATGGTACAATCTTCAGGATTGTCGTTAGAATTTATCATATTTCTTCATGATCATCTACCAATAAATTTTGATTTTTGGGCTCCCCCTAAATAATTTTCTTTACCCCATATCAATCTCATAGATTTTGTAGGTATACCATTTGCTAACTTGTCATTGGAGCAAATCTTCTGGACAAATATTTTATCACTTTCTGATTCATGTGGATCAAGGTATTTTATACCTTGAAAACACTATATACGTTTTATATTGTCCCAAGTATGATGACTTCATGTCAAAAGCATCAATATGAATATTTGTACCTTGATCATCTCGTAACTTAAAAGTCGCTATGACAAAGC